>CBVK0100408177.1:0-16956 GCA_900067695.1 Picea abies | reverse complement strand
AACCGCTCTTCCGATCTCACAAAAACATGCTAAATGGGTTGAATACATGCATAATTTTACTTTTGTGACTAAGCATATTTCTGGAACTGCTAACAAAGTTGTTGACGCTTTGAGCAGAAAATGTTTTCTTATGCATGAATTTAGAGTTAAGACTTTGGGTTTTGATAACCTCAAATAAATGTATGAGGATGATCCAGATTTCAAAGAGGCATATGAGGCATCTGATAATCCAATTCTTAGGGATAGAAGCCAATGGACAGAGTACATGATCCATGATGGACTATTGTTAAGGAGAAATCAACTATGTATTCTGAAATGCTCCATGAGGGAGAATTTGCTGAAGGAAAAACACAACGGAGGATTGGCCAGACACTTCGGTCATGACAAAATGTTCTCAAAGTTGAATGGCTCATATTAATGGCTAGGGATGAGGACATATGTGAAGCAATTTGTGGACAGGTGTAGAATTTGTCATCACACAAAAGGAAAAAGGTAGAATGCAGGATTATATCAACCATTACCCATACCCAAAAGGCCATGGGATGCAGTGAGCATGTATTTCATATTAGGACTTCCAAGGACACAAAGGGGATATGATTAAATTTTTGTAGTGGTAGATAGATTCTTAAAGATGGCACATTTCATACCATGCCAGAAAACCAGTGACACAACTCATATTGCGAACCTGTTTTTCAAAGAAGTCATTAGACTTCATAGCTTGCCAAGGAGTATCATTTCTAATTGAGATACCAAGTTCATAGGACATTTCTGAAGGAACTTATGGAAGAAGCTGGGGAAAAACTTTTCTTTTAGCTTAGTGTATCATCCTCAGACAGATGGACAGAAAAAGGTCATGAACAAGAGATTGGGAGATTTGTTAAGGAGCTTAGAGACTAAACACCACAGTCAATGGGATCACATTCTACCACAGGCGGAATTTGCTTACAATGATTCACTTAATAGAAGCATAGGGCAGAGTCCATTCCAAATTGTATATGGAATGCAGTCAAGTGGAGTCTCTGAATTGAAAGATTCGGGACAAGATAAATTCAAGAGTACTAGTGTAGAGGACTTTGCAGAAGGAATGAAGGAGCTTCATAGCAGAATCAAGGAGCGATTGTAGAGTTCAAGTCAAGAGTAAAAGCGTAGCATAGATCAACATAGGCAAGAAATTCAATTTGAATTTGGTGATTTGATTCTTGCACATTTGAGGAAGGAAAGGTTCCTAAGGGGAACATATAAAAGCTGAAGATGAAGAAAATTGGACCGTACAAGGTCATAAGAAAATTTGGGGCAAATGTATATGAGATTGAATTACCCGATGGGGTTGGAATCTCACCACTATTCAATGTCACGGATTTGTACCCTTACAGAGCTGAAGAAGAAGGAGTGAAGGGTGAATAGGAAGAAATTCCATGGACGAAACAAATGCCTGTAGCTTAAAAGCCACAGATGGAAAGCATAATTGACAAGAGGATTAGCAGAAAGACCAGGAGAAAAGAGTATTTTGAATACATGGTCAAGTGGAAGGGACATCCAGTTGAAGATGCCAGTTGGGAGGATGAAGCATAAATTCAAAAGCATGGACAAGCAGTGAAGGAACTCATGAACAGGAGTTCATGAAAATTTTCAAGTGAGGGAGTATGATGCAGTAGCATCGTATAAAGCCCAAATGTGTGCCTAAAACCAAGGAGATAGTTGGACGTGCAGATGCAATTAAATATGTTTTTGTGGAAACGTTGTGAATTCCAAAACCTGCAACATTAATGAAATGGATAGGAGGAAATTGCTATCGCATTTATATCGTGAATATCCAAAACTGATTTTGGAGCGTATGTTCCTATCCATGGATGTGATAGGAATTTAAGTCTGTTTAATGCAAGTAGGTGGATTTAATTTAATAGATTAGACAATTTTAGAAGCGTAGGAGGGAAAATGGGTTATAGACACCCTCACCTTGTATCATTGTATGATTATTTAGAATTCATAAGTTGTAGAGCTGTAGAGAAGAATATAGGAGAACAAAGAATTTTATGCATTTTAGTTGTTATTTGCCATGTACGGGAGCACTGGAATTAATAGAAGTAAGCTTTGATTCCAATCTATCTGTTTGTTATGGTTGTTGGAACCATGTGTTAAATGGTATGTTGCAAACTTGTTTGCATTCTCTGTATGTATTTTTATTCAATGCTATATGTGTGTGCATGCTCTAGAATTCTATGTTGAATGTTTGAATTCTAGATAAGGGGAGAATGAGTTTTAGTTGTTTCTCTTTCTGAAAACTCCTGCAAAGAGTGTAGTGGAGGGTCTGCAAGGAGTGCGTTGACCAGGCTCTGAGTTTCATCTCAGAACCCTCAGAGGAGATTCAAATTGTGTCTTTATAGGCAAGAGTGCTAGCAGAGCATAGAGCCATGCAAAGTGTGTGCAGGCTAGGAGTTGAATAATTTTTTGCTGTAAAGAGTGCACAGAGCTGAAGACCCAAATAACTAGAGGTTATTTGAAAAATTGCCACAAGGAGTGCGTGCAGGGACCCTTTTGGAACCCTTGAGTTCACAAGAGAAATCTCAAAAGGGATAGAACCTATGAAGTGTTCAAAGGGAGGCGGAGGTCAAAATCGTCTCGCAGAAGTCAAGTTCAGGAGGGAGGATGCCAAGTTATTTGGCCAGAAGTCCTTGAGAAGTTCAAAACAGATGGTGGAGTCACTTCAAAGAGAAGTGTCGAAGTCCCATGGACCGTTGGATCTGATAGACCAATAGAGGGATTAAGACTGAGTGTCTTACAACACCCATAATTTCAGGAGGAGTGGTTACCGTTAGATCTGGAGCAACGAAGATCATTGATCTAGTATGTGAATTCGCATATCAGAGTTCAGATAATGGAGTGACCAGTGGTTTGGTTTGAGTGTTGTGGATTTCTAATTGGAGAAATCCCAATACAATGAGGGTCGTTGGATCGAGAGAGGCACACAACCGTCGATCTCGTCGAAGGAATGAATTCGAAGTCGGGGATTTGTGGAGGGAGAGGAATGATTGTTCACCATTCTCTCAAGTTGCAAAAGCTAAAGACTCATGCAAATAGGTGGCAAGTACCCACTCTATAAGTAGAGTAAACAGCGGTGACAGGTGGTGTGCACCTGTCGCTTGGGTGGAGTCAACATTCGTTGACATATCCAATTTCGGGGATTTGCAAGGGAAGAGCATGAGAGGTTGGCGCTCCAACTCGCGAAGTCGTGAGTTGCGAAAGGTGCTTGTGTTAAGGCTTGGTTGTGGTCACATTGGAAAAGGGGTTGAAGAAGGGGCTTACACCTTAATCCATTTGCAATTTTGTGTTCTGGCTATTGCCAAGCATTGTGGCATTGCATTCGAAGTGCCCAACTTGAGAGACCCAAAATCCTTTGTGGGTTTATAGAAGGAGTTCAGTTAACCCTTATCGTGGTTTAGAGAAGATCCTGCATGGATCTCAGCCTGATGGCAGGAGGTCTACACCAGGAAAGCTAAATGCTTATATGATCAACAAAAACCAAAGCCATCTTTCCATAAGGTTTGGGAAGACAATAAGAAATTTAATATGGATCAGAGGAAGAAGGGATCTAAGCCACTATTCTTCAAAAATAATCCACAAGGGTAGAAAATGCATAAAGAACCCAAATTGATTGAAACATGAAGTCAAGGGCCAAGACAACCGCCTATGCAATGTTGGGGTTGTAAAGGGGACCATAGGTTCATAGATTGTCCTCACAGAGTTGAAAAAAGTAGGGTTGTTCACAATGTACAATGGGTTGAGATAGTAGAGGACATGGGCATATATGTGCCAAGGATTTATGCACCCTTGAACAAAAAGAAAGCAGAGTATCAGTCCCACATGATTGAAGTGGAATGTATGATCAACAACCAAACCCTTGCTATTTTAATTGATTTGAGAGCTAGTCATAGTTATATAGACCCTAATATGGTGGAAAGTTTGCAATTTCCAAGAAGAAATCATGGGAAATTCTGGTTGGTGCAACTGGTTATAGGAGCCAGAAAAAAAGTTAATGAGATCGTTAAGTCATGCCTCATAGACATGAATGGACTGAACACCAAGGCGGATTTGAACATCTTGCCTTTAGGTTCCTATGAATGTCTAATTGGGATGGATTAGTTGGACCAACACCACACTCTCTTAGATTGTCACAACAAATCATTTACTTTCCTAGATGAGGAAGGGGAACTAAGGAAGGTACAAGGAATTCCCAGGGTAGTAACCATTAGAGAAATTTTAGCATTGTAGCTGAAGAAATGTTACAAAAAAGGATGTCAAATATTTGCGCCTCATTTGGAAGAGACACCTAAAGATAAGGTGCCAAATTTGGAAGATTATGCAGTCCTGGAAGATTTTGAGGATGTGTTCAAGGAGGTACTGGGACTACCCCCAAGGAGAGACATTGATTTCTCTAAAAATTTGATGTCTGGAGAAGTGCTAGTATCAAAGACTCCTTATAGAATGAGTACACCAGAATTGAAGGAGTTGCAAATGCATCTTGAAGAACTTCTAAAGAAGGGGTATATACACCCAAGCATGTCACCTTGGGGTGCCCCAGTCTTGTTTGTGAGAAAGAAGGATGGAACACTAAGGTTGTGCATTGGCTTCAGACAGTTGAATAAAGTGACTGTTAAGAAAAAGTATTCTCTACCAAGGATTGATGACCTCTTTGATCAATTGAAGGATGCAAAGATATTTTCAAAGATAGATCTCAGATCAGGATACCATCAGGTAAGAATTAAATAATAATATATTAGCAAGACCACATTCAGGACAAGGTATGGTCATTATGAGTTGACAGTGGTACCATTTGGGTTGTCAAATGCACTAGTTGTTTTCATGTGATTAATGAATGGTGTTTTCCGACAGTATTTGGACAAGTTTGTCATTGTCTTTTTGGATGACATTCTTATATATTCCAATTCAGAGGAAGAGCATGAACATCATTTGAGGATGGTGTTGCAAGTATTAAGGGAATGCCAGTTATATTCCAAATTGAGCAAGTGCTCATTTTATCAAAAACATATTCATTATTTGGGGCATATCATTTCAAAGGATGGGATAACAGTGGATCCTAAGAAGATAGAGGTCGTTAGAGAATGGTCATCACTGGAGAATGTGACAGAGGTGAGATCATTCATGGGTATTGCAGGTTACTATAGAATATTTATTGAAGGATTCTCGAAGATTGCACATCTAATCACTTCCTTGCAAAGAATGGGAGTGAAGTTTCAGTGGACTCTGGATTGTGAAAGAAGTTTCCAACACTTGAAACAATTATTGACAAGTGCTCTAATATTAAGAATTGCAAACCCATAATAAGACTTCATCGTATGCCCCGATGCATGTAATGAAGGACTTGGTGGAGTCCTCAGTCAAAATGGGTTTGTCATATGTTACGAATCAAGGAAGTTGAAGGATCATGAAAGAAACTATGCCACTCATGATTTGGATTTGGAATCCATAGTGCATGCCTTGAGGAGATGGAGACACTACCTCATGGGAAAGAGGTTTGAGCTAAGAACATACCACAATGGTCTGCAATATTTATTTGATCAGCCAAATCTAAATGCTAGACAAAGCAGATGGTTGGAATTTCTAAGCAAATATGATTTTGATATAAAGCATATAAAAGGAAAGGAGAATAAAGTGGTTGATGCACTAAGAAGGAAGGTGAATGAGTTACATACTTCAACCATTAGCATGTACCAAACTAATGTTGAAAGAAAAATTCTGGAGGTTGCTAATGCAGATCTGCAGTGCAAAGAATTGGTAGCAATGCTACAATAGGGGAAGATACTTCGGAAGGTGGATGATTATAAGTTGGGAATAGATGGAATATTGTTACGCAAGAGCAAGATTTTTGTTCCAAATGTTGAGGCCTTGAAATGTATGATTTTGCATGAAATGCATAATGTTCCTTATGCAGGACACCCTGGATATCAGTAAACCATGGCAGTGATCAAGAGCCATTACTTTTGGCCAGGTATGAAGGAAGAGATCGTTGAGTACATATCTAAATGTATGGAATGACAGAAAGTGAAAGCTGAGAATAGACACCCAACATGGTTGTTGCAACCTTTAACCATTCGATCATGGTGGTGGTGGAAAAGCTTATGAAATATTCCTATTTTATTCCACTGGAAACTATGCACAAGGTATCAGAGGCTGTTGATATTTTCATAAAGGAAGTGGCACGATTGCATAAGATTCCTAAAACAATTGTGTTCGACAGAGACCCAAAATTCACCTCGAATTTTTGGAAAGGATTCAGAACGAATCTAAAATTTAGTACATCTTATCATCTTGAGTCTGATGGAAAAGAAGAAAGAATGAACAAGGTGATAGAAGATATACTGAGAATGTATGTGATAGAAAAACCATCGAAATGGGAAGACTACCCACACTTGGGAGAATTTTCATACAACAATGGGTATCATGTATCATTAAAGATGAGCCCATTTGAAGCACTTTATGGAAGAAAGTGCAATACTCCAATGAGTTGGGATAAGCCAGCTGATAGAACAGTAGTTGGGCTAGAGTTTCTCAGGGATATGGAGGACCAGATGAAAAAAATTAAGTAGAATTTAAAAGATGCCCAAGACAGACAAAAAATTTATGCCGATAAGAATAGAAACCACAGAGAATTCAAAGTGGGTGATCATGTTTTCTTGAAAGTGAAAGCTAACAGGAGTTCCCTAAAGTTGGGAAGCTGCGCCAAGTTGACAGCTAGATTTTGTGGGCCTTTTGAAATCCTGGAGAGGATTGGTCCAGTTGCTTATATGATTGCATTTCCTGCATCTATGTCTGTTCATAATCTCTTCCATGTATCATTGCTAAAGAAATATATACCTGATGGTAATCATGTTATTGATTGGAATGTGATTCAGGTGGAGCAAGAAGGCACTTTTCAAGTGCATTCAGTGCACATTTTGGACCAGAAAGTCAAGAATCTTCGGAACTGAGCCATAGGGATTGTAAAGGTTCAATGGACCTGGTACGGTCCTGAGGATGCTACTTGGGAGCATGAAGATGCAATGCAGATAGAATACCTGCATTTGTTTGAATATTTTTGAAAGCTCTGTTATATATGGGTGTATGATGCACTGAGGATAGTGCATAAATAAGGGGAGGGGATTGTAATATCCCTCGACCAAACCCAATTTCAAATGTAATATAAATACACTTAAGATGGTGAGCTGTTTTGGCCCCATTTGGTAATGCACATCATGTGGCATAGTGCGCGCATGAACTGTGTAGTAAAATTATGTAATATTCACATCACATGATACCGTGTGTAGTAACTAAGGTGCGTGCAATATGGAGGACAATGGGCCTCATGTATATGATATGTATTATAGGCTGGTGAGCCGGTTATTATAAGTTGGGATGCTTATGTTTTGGGATTAGGTCGGAACGCCTAGATGTCAAGGCCCAATGTGCCTACCTTGTACATGAATCATGATTAATATAAATACATCCTTGCACGCAGACCTACCACGATAAAATAGATGGGGGACTGAACTTCACCAGTTAGGGAAAGGGAGGGCCAAAATTCAAGGGAATATTATATTGATATTGCTAAAATGTAAAGTATGGATAATTATTTTATCCTAAGTTCTAAAGTTGGAGACAAGTGGACCAAAGTAACTTCCGATATGACAAGTGTCAAGTTGGGGACATGCATTCATATCATGGGGGACTTAGCTCATTTGGGTGATATTTTCCAAGGGGGGATTTTTCCAGACCAGAGCCTGACCATCATTCTCACCATCACTTTTCATGAAGAGTTCACAGTGATTCATGTACACACTTATTTATCGAGTCAATGGTTCCATGACCATTTTCACTCACGCATTTTGTTACCCTTGAGACAACCATTTCACCATTTCTAGAACCTATTCCCATACCTCCTTTTGGTTGGTGTACCTGGTTAGATTGAAGATGGATTGAAGAAGTGGGTTGTTAGGCCCGTGAGTAGTTCTCTGAGCGAGAGAATTGTTGGGGATTGATTCCCAAAGGTGATAAACTGTAGCTACAATGCTCTGAGAATTCTAGTTTGGCCTATTGTTGAAGCCCTGGAAGGGAAGTGGGGTAGCCGAGGGACTCTTGAGCAGAGAAGGGGCACACTTCCTTGGGTGGGACAGGCATGTGGGGAGTGAGAGGATGTAGGCTGTTAGTTGAGTAAGAAATTGAGATATATTCTTTCTTGTTGTCATTGAGCCTTAGCCTGGATAGGATCCCTTTACCCTAGGTGGAGTTCATTCCTAGCTCGGGGGTGACTCACTATTGAGAGTGATGAACAATGTAGTCTATGGCTGGGAGGTTCGTGGATGATCTGTAAGAAGTTGGTGACAGTCTTTCTAAGATAAGTACCAATTGTATGATAAAATGATATGTTGTTTGTTATTTACATGCCTGTGTTATGATTTTAGCATATATGTGATTATGATTTCTTGTGTGCTTATGGGTAATTTCCTGTAAATGATGCATATCTATAGCTACTGTTATTTCCATATAAAATCCATATGTCACAAAAAGAAAATTGTTGTTTAACTTTAAAGCTTGCACAACATTGTTGTATGTATATGTTTTAGCTGCATGTAGTTTAAAGAGTAAATATAAGTGGCATAACTCAGTTGATTACTGAGAATGTTACCGACTGGTGTCAGAGCATGAGTGGTTTCTCTGGAGTGGCGCACGTCAGCCTGAGTTGGTCAAGGTAATGTTACAAAATGCCTCAGGGATTGAGGGAACAAAGGTTTCCCTCTCTGCAAAACCAACAACTTTAATAAGAGGAGTAGTCAAACTGGGAGAGGGGAAATCAGTAGGAACACTTCCAAAATTTAAATTTCTAGAATCTCCAACAGATGGTGTAACATGAAAGTGAGAAACAAATATTGTAGATGCTATAGGAGAAGAATGAAATTTTCTAGAATCACCTAGTTCAGTAGTAGAAGTTCCCTCCTGAAGGGTCCTTTGTCTTCTGATAATTTTCTCTGGATCAACTTTAGGTGTTGCTAAAGGTAGCTATGGAGTGGACCTCATGTGTCTACCCCTAGAAGCCACAACTGAAACAATGGAGTTGTCTCAATGGAGTCGCCATAGTGGAATCTCCAGGTGGACAGTTGCAATCTTTGATGTACTAAGTCCTGATACACCTTTAGAACCAGTAATATTTGTCATTCAATCCCAGGGAAAATGTTCATTTCATCCCCAAAAATGGTGCTAGAAATGTTAGCACTAGAAGTCAACTCTATATTGTTGCAGAGGTAAACCCAATACCCATCAGTCTATATATCACAATGAATAATTTAAAGGATGGTCTAATGGATGCAGTCTCAATATTATATCACTTTAACTCATAAAACTGTGTTGGAATGCACAGGAAAGTGAGTTCTAAATCTAACTTCAGTTAGTAAGTTGTAGCAAGGGTGATTAGGGGGAAGAACTTTGAGAAGAATGAAGAAGTCTACTATGGACATCCGGTCTTCCAGTAGCTTAAAGAGGAAAAACTCCGAAGGAAAGATCCTCTTGGTTCAATATTTCAAGGAACTGAATGAATTTATTATTGAATTGAAATAAAAAATACATCACAATGCAATAATAACAACTTGACTGGATCATCCATGCCTGAGTCATTTAGCGTAAGGGGGAAAAAATCACAAGAAACTGATTAAAACTGGTCCTGATGCCACTGTGATCAAACCTACATCACAAGAACACAACTACCCTTGACTGAATCATCCATGGCCAAATGTGTTAACACAGCTGTTACAGAGAGATGAAAGGGAACTAACTTACATAAAATAAGAAGTCTCAAATACAGGGAAATAACCAGAGAACCAAAGGCTTCATTAAAGATTTACAAATCGAGAGCTCAACTCAACCATCTATCATAAAAAAAAATGAGAATGAATCTTATATACTCAGAGAAAAAACCCATAAGAGTGCTCGAGTCTCTACATTGAAGGCATTATGTCTAAATGCTTCCTAGAAAACTGTGCATGCAGTCTCCTGTCAGAAGCGAGCTCTTGTCAGACGCAATCGTGTTTGAGGAAGGTTCTATAGATGAGATGACTTGCTGACAATCCTTTCTTGGGCTTTCCATTTATGGTGGAAACGATGTTCAACCACCACCAACCAACCTTAATAACTGCTTCATTGATATTGAGAAGGCCTGAGTCAAATCTGCACCTATAGGACATGGCGGTCTTAGCATTTTGTCATCTATGTCAGATCCAACTACTTGTGGGAAAGCCTGACAATGGAATGTGGTTGTTGATGAAGTGATTGGCATGCTCGGTATGGAATAGCAGATAGGATATATCCATGTGGACAACCATGGATGGGAAGAGGAGACTGAGGATAGCGTGGGGACCACACAAGTGGGAGATGAGGTGTAATGGGAAAGAGGTGATGTGGAGAGAAGTGGCACAAGTGTCGAGAAGTGATGAAGGGAAAGGTGCCACTGGGATGATGAGAGGAGGACAGGTGTGAGGGAGTGAAAGTGATAGGGGAGCGATCACTTGTCGACCCGAGATAGGGTGCAAGATGCACATGCGCATATCAGGGCCACGAAAAGTGGTTTGATTCTTCCCTGCTTTTGGGCCCAATGTGTGTCTTTGACTGACACATAGTATCTTCACAAAACCGTGGTTTCATCCCTAACCCGCCCTACAAATTTTATCAACCACAATTGTTGGGGCCTCGATATGATCAACGACCATCAATCTAGAGAACTTTGATCTGAGCCACCTAGATCTACGTGCCTCTTAGCTCAGTGCGCCAAATGGTCACATTGACCTCGGTGAAATTAGGATAAGCGCCATTTAGTGGGTTTTTAGCCTCTTTCTTCACCCTTTGTCACCTAGAGGCCAAAACCAAGGCATAAACATCCCCCTGCAAAAACATGTGATAAAAGACGTAGCCCAGGAGGAGGTGAATGATGATAATATATGTAATGTGATGAATGCATGCATATCTTTATCCTCTTTTCAATAGTTAAGTATTGTGATTAATGAGTGAATGGGTTATTATATTGCTATGGAATATGGTTGAATTATTAAGGAAATAAGTTGTTGAAGGTAATTCACAATCGCGAATAACAGTAGGTTACAATCACTAGTTATAGTAAATGGCTCTGAATATAGATCTCATATCTCATACTCAATCCTGGGCTGTAAACACATAATTCTTACAGCCACCCATTAAAGCTATCTCGGGTGAGACTACCCAATGCATTTTGTGTGTTGTGTTTCCTTTTGGTTTACCAAGAGGGCCGATATTTTTAGAGTATTTGTTGGAAACCTGAAAGACATGAACCCTGGGTCAATAAGGAGCTTAGATTATAATAGAGGAGAGTAACCAACAAATGGTTTCATTGTTATTGATAGTAATAGAGGCAGATTGAGTAGCTGAGATAGGTTGAGCAAGGAATGAGAAAAGAAAAGAAGAGAGCAATGAGCCATTAGAAGGGAATGTTCAGACCGTGGAACCCTACAAAAACATAAATCAAAAGCACGTGGAGAACCAAAGAACTAGATTTTTCACAGAAAGACAATAAAAACCCTAGAATAACACCTCATAGATATCTGGACAAATACGTGTTTACTAATTTTCACGATGTCTTTTTCTATGACTTTCCACATCTATTGTAGGAATGGATACTAAGGTTGAAGGATAACCATGTGACGAACTAGATTCGATAGTTAGAGTGGAACCTAGTACAAATTGAGAAGTTACAACAGGTGAACAACAAATTCACCCACACATTAGAATTTTGGCTTTATAGTATTGTGGCAGGCTTCATTACAGAATTTGAAATTAACACAACAAAGTCATACAACACAATGGAGCCCAAATTTCTATGCGGACCTCGAGGAGGGTACATTTAATCAGTGTATACTTCTATTAAGATAATGCTATATAACAAAGTTGTAATGACAATGGAATAAGACAGCTAAACTTCGTTGCGTGCATGGGGGAAGGGGGGAAGCACTGATAGAGAGAGGAGGAATGGAAGAAGTTAAGGATAAGGGAAAGAAAGAGGAGGAAACTTTGGACCCAATCATGATGGATGACGACCAGATCAAGTGGATCTTGGTGTCAATGGGAAGGACACATAGCAGAGTACCCTACCAATACAAGGTGAATACCAAGAAGAGAGCCGGAGCCATGAGGGAAGGCTTGGCGAGTGATGAGGAAGAGGTAGAGGATCTTCGGGCTATGGAGCAGATTGAGGAAATCCTGTGTGCAACATATGAAAGGAAGACAAGAGGTCTAAGAGTGGGAGGAGAAGGTAGCCATTCTATCCATATTAATATCAGTGTGGAAACCATAAATCCATGTGTGACTAATACACCAAAGAGGACACCACCATTTAGACAATCGAAGTTCAGAGGAAGTCCGACAGTAGGAAATACATCTACACAAGGAGCAACATTTGGAGGAGCCAGTCCAGGCAGTAGTAGTCAAGTATCTACACCACGCAAAGGAGGTAGTAATTCAATATTCAGAATGAAAGGACATGATCCCACCATCAGGTTACTAGAATTTCATGGTAAAGCAATAGAAGACCTTGAAAATCACTTGTTCATTTATGCAAAGATCTAGGAAGCAAAATAGATCAATGGTGAAGATACCAAACTCATGCAGCTAGCTATTATGCTAAGAGACCACGCGCTAGTCTACTACATGAGTCTAGACACAAACAGTGCCCCGGGGATGACAAGGACACTGATCGACATTAAGAAGATATTAATGAATGAGTTCCAGAAGCCGAGCTCAAAGGATCAATACATGAATGAGATGATCAAAATAAGACATAAACCAGGAGAGTCTGTATGGGAGATCGATCAGAGATTCAAGCTACTGAAGGGAAAGTTAAAATACCACATGACTGATATGTAGCATCGAAACCTGTTTTTCAACTCACTACTCCCACACTTAAAATACCCTTTACGACAACAGAAATTTCAGACGTAGGTAGAGGCTCTGCAGGAAGCCTTGCAACTAGAAGAGAAGCAGTACCAGCAAATAGACCCAATGATTGAGGAATTGAAGGAGGATTTGAAGAATCTAACATATTAGCTAAACTAGAATAAGAACAAGGAAAAAAGAGAAGTCGTTTGGTGTACCACATGCAGGATAGAAGGACACCACAAGAATGAATGCCCAACGTTTGCGTAATATATGGTAGCAGGTATGCCAAATCCATTACCACCAGGAGGACTATGGTGAGAAATCTACAAAAAAATGGGTCACGACCCTTATCACTGCATGATGATGAAGAAATACTAAATAGTCCCAAAGAGTTCATATTGCACCTTTTGTAATTCAGTGGGACACAACAATAAACATTGCAAAACTATGGAGTTGATGCGAGAAAGGACATAAAATGCACATAGAGTATAGGCTGAGATGATGACTAGGCAAACAACGCCACAATTCAATTCAATCCCAGCTCCATACAACACTGTGCAACAACAATATAATATTTGGAAACAACCATACTATAACACACAACCATAGTACAACCCGACACAACCTCAGTACAATACCACACAGTATATTCAGGTGCCACATTATAACGTGCTGAGAGGCGATCGAGAAGGATATAGAGGATGAGGATGATCCAGAGGAGGTTTCAGATGAGGTAGAGGACCAGTCACATGTCACAATTGTTAATAGCCAGGACATTATAAACGATAATTTCCACTACCACCAACAAATTGTATGTATTGTCACACATCAGACCATGATTTAGAGGAATGTCCAAACTTACTAGTAAAGATTCAGGAAAAGAGGAATCAAAACAACCATAATGTTCAGTGGATCTTAGCCGAAGAAAGGGATGAAATATGGAACATCAACATAGTCATCCATGGAGGAGCTAAAACAAACACTGATGCAATTCAATAGGAACTAGAACAAAATCAGTGGGTGAAGAAGAACATCGAACCAAAAAAGTAGTCCGGCACACAGAAGGAGAAGGATATATTCAAGCAAGTTAGACAATAATTTTAGAAGGAGGAAATGTCATCGACTTCAACTGTGTAGTAAGAAAAGGAAGCAAGAGAATATGATATGCCTCCATCATTGGATCATACCAACAGGATGCAACCCATGGGACAAGTAAGTACAATCAAAGTAGTTTTGCAATCATGTGTAAATGTATTAAGTGATCCCTCATTTGTGAAAATATTGCAAAACATACTAGAAAAATTGTAGTGAGGAAGAAGAAAAGCTAGAACCAAAAACAATTAATCACCTACACACAACAAGAAGAACAAGTAGGGGATTTAGACTGAATCCTAACATTGGGTATTTCAATATGGAGACATAATATTGGATCTAGGATCGGAAGTGAATGTATTACCAAAGAAGACATGGAAACACATGGGAGAGCCAAAATTAGGATACTCGCCTAGTTAATTGAAACTATCAAACTACTGTAGAGTCCTACCAATTGGTAGACTGAAAGGAGTGACTGTAGATCTTGATGGAGTACTCACTAAAGAAGACTTTGAAGTCATTGAAATAGTGGATATCACAACACCTTACCAAGCACTGCTTGGTCTGGATTGTGTGTTTGACAACCAGACCATAAAACTAAAAAAATGACATTTGATTCTGGAGAATATAGGGTCACCGCACCATTAGACCCATCATAAGGGGAGAGTTTTGTAGAACCCACTTGCTTAGACTTAGAGGAAATCATCCAGTTGTATAGAACAACTACGTGTGATGAGGATTACGTAAACCCAAATGAAAATGGGGTACTTATTTGGTGGAGCATTACTTCATGTGAAATAGACCCAGACACCAGTTTAGAGAACTGGCAGTAGAGGCTACATGAAGTATCCACATGAAGATGTGCAAGAATAGACTGCGCAGTAATATGGGTAGGCACAAAAATCAGGGAACCACCCAGTTTCCACGGATTAAATGATTTGGAAACATTCTTTACACAATAAGAAGATGTAGTGTTAGAGAACCAAAGACTGTTATCACTTGAATTAACACTTAAGGCCACACCCGCAAGATGGTGGGGTGCACATAAGAAGACAATCACATATTGGTACCAATGTAAGTGGTTACTGCGCATAAGTTTTGGCGCCAAACGAAAAACCAACAAAAAAAAAAATTATGAAGGACAAGGGACACCAACGAAACACTTGGAGAAGTGTAGAACGCTGTGGAAAATGACACCCTCGTAGGAATGGCCTCATTACTTCATACACCATCTAGAGGGCATACAAGGGAATTGGTATTCGGACCAGGAATTGCACAAGGGAACTGCAACCTGGATGACATTGCAACATAATTTTTCAATCACTTTCTCATTTGAACATGAGAACCCCAACATAGACGCAACCCTTAAATGGATTAGAGGATTAATATTCATCAAAGAACAAGAAGTAGAATTGATCGAAGAAGAACAACAACGTAACAAACAGACAATCAAGGAATAGTTGGCATGTTACCATGTATAGGAGGAACCACCAAATGAAGATGATCCATGTGATATTCAGATCGAAGAAGTAGAGGGCGAGAGAGACATGGAAGGACCACCCATATAATCCAAAGTCATTTCTGCTTTGATCAAGGTAATGAAAGTTAACATCAGGACAATCGAGCAAACCCAAAATGGCCAACATTGGGGATTACTGGGATGAGAAAATAGTAGAAAGAATCACAGAGTTGTTGCGCGAATACAGTGACCTATTTCCCACAACATTTATAGATATGAAGGGTATCGCTGGAGAACTAGGATAAATGAAGATACCACTCAAACCTGATGCGAGACCTATTAGACAACAAACCTACAAATTGAACCCAATATATAAACATAAATTCAAAGCTGAGATCGACAGGATGCTCGAAGCCGACATCATAGAACCAGTTGAGGAGTCAGAATGGATAAGCCCAATGGTAGTACAGGACAATAAATAATGAGGGATTAGGATATGCGTCGACTTGAGGAAGTTGAATGATGGATGCCTACATGACCCATTCCCTACACCATTCACGGATGAAGTATTAGAGAATGTGGGGGGACATGAAGCTTACTCATTCACTGATGGATTCTCAGGATACCATCAGATTAAGATAGCACATGAGGACATATACAAGACCAGGTTTGTGACAAAATGGGGATCTTACTAGTACACAGTCATGTCGTTTGGAATGAATAATGCACCAACAATATTCTCCAGAGTGGTCATTGCAACATTTAAAGAATTAATCCATCAGTTAATTGAGGTATACCTGGATGATTGGACAGTCTAAAGTCTGTTGAAAAATCATGTGGAAGTTTTACAACTAATGTTAGAAAGATGAATACAATGCCAGATATCATTGAATATAAAGAAATGCATATTTGGAACACCGTTTGGGATACTATTAGGTCATATAGTATGAAAACAAGGTTTATTAGTAGATCCGACAAAGATCACAGTGATTGTTAACTTGCCAGCACCAAAAATAGTCTATCATCTAAGAGTGATGTTAGGACACACATGATACTACAAGAAATTCATCAAAGGATATGCACAGATCACTGCACCAATGGAAAATTTGCTAAGGAAGGATACAAAGTTTAAGTGGAATGACGAGTGTCAACGTGATCTGGATACCGTGAAGGAAAAGATGGTTACTGCACCAATATTAGTATTTCCAGACTGGGAGAAGACATTCCACGTGCATGTAGATGCATCAACAATAGCACTGGGAGATATCTTGGTGTAGCCAGGAGAGGGATACTTGGATCACCCGATATCATTTGCAATCCGAAAACTATCAGACTCAGAACATAACTACAACACTACCGAAAGAGAAGGTCTAGCCATGGTCTATGCACTACAGAAGTTTAGGAATTACTTATTGGGAAAACACTTTAAGATGTTTACAGATCACTCAGCCCTGAAATAA
>CBVK0100408176.1:0-24836 GCA_900067695.1 Picea abies | reverse complement strand
ACTGTTATTTCAATAATTTGACTTGGAAGAAATTGTTAAACCAAAAAAATTGAACACAGGACCTGACCACCTATCAAGGGTCACAAATGGAGAAGAACCTATGAATTTACAAGACAACTTTCTGGATGCACAACTATTCTTAGTACAAATTTACTGATGAATACTTTGTAGAGATCATTCAATACTTGAGTACATGTACTACGCCGCAAGAATATATCACCGCACAGAAGAAAAACCTGGTAGTCCACGCGACCAACTATCAACTGATTGCAGGACATTTATATAATATGGGCGCAGATAGCATATTTTGAAGATACGTGTTAGAAAACAAAAGACCAAGAGACTTAGAAGAAGTCCACGATGGAATAACAGGCGGGCATTATGTAGGTAAAGCTACCGGTAGGGATGATTTTAAGGATGGAAAATTATTTTAAAATGTATAAACCTCGCAGAAGGTATTGCGCATAGGACTATGGTGGCCAATGATTCACAAAGACTCGAAGGAGTATTGTCAAGGATGCGATGTTTTTCAAAGGGTAGGAAAACCCAACATAAGGGACGAGATGCCATTATGACCGCAAGTAAAATTACAGGCATTTGACAAGTGGGAAATAGACTTTGTGGGACCAATCAACCCACCCCACAAAAACAATAGGGGCTTGGTACATTATCACCACGATGGAATATTTAACAAGATGGGTGGAAGCCACACTAGTTAAAGATTGCAACACAGAAACAACAACGCACTTTTTGTTTGAACACGTAATCACCATATTTGGGTGCCCAAGAGTTTTGATGAGTGACCAAGGCACACACTTCATAAACAAAACCATTCGTGCGATGACTGAAGAGTTTTAATTCCATCATCATAAGAGCACACTGTATCATCCATAGGCTAATGGCACAGTGGAAGCCTTCAACAAAATTCTGGAGAACGCACTGACAAGGATCTGTAACATCAATATAGATGATTGGGACCTAAAAGTACCAACAATATTATGGGCATACATGACTACATGCAAAGAGTTGATAGGGCACACAGTATTTAAACTGGCTTATGGCCAAGAAGCAGTGGTGCCATTAAAATTCTTAGTACCAAGCTTGCACGTAGCAACCATCACACAAATGACCAAACGAGGTGCAGTACAAGAGAGACTGAATCAGTTATTGAACATGGAGGAAGAATGAATCTTAGTAGGATTCCACCAACAAGTTCATAAGGCCAGATCCAAGGCTTGGCATGATAGACACATCAAGAAAAAAATGTTCAAGGAAGGAGATCTAGTATTGATGTATGACAAAAAATCATTTCATCACCCAGGAAAGCTCATAATGCATTGGTTAGGTCCGTACGAGGTAAAATATGTCACAGATGGAGGATTTGTATAGTTAAGATATTTAATAGGCACAAAAATTAGAGGAATGATCAATGGGAGCCGACTGAAGTTTTATAATGACAGTCGACCATCCACCACACAGTAAAAAAAAAAGAACAAAAAGAACAAAAAGGAAACAAAACCAAAGCGGGCGCAATGCACCAAAGGTAGAAAGGCCACATGATTTTAGAAACACAAATTCGATAAAGGATAATGATCACATCAAAAGGGAAACATGCGGGAAAATGAAAGTCGACAAAATCAGTATGACAAGGCAACACTAGGCGTAATTGAACGACGGAAAGGACTAATGGGACACCACATTAATTGTGCCAATTGGAGTTGGAAAATCATAAGTAATGGCAAGTATGAAACCTTTGGAGATGCATTGAACGCACAATTGTGGTGTGTTAAACCCATAATGGAGGAAGCGTCCTTGACAAGCCTCATGGAAAGATGATACAACATGCGAGCACAGGAGCAACTAGTCTATTCACAAAAGGAGAACAAACACATAGCAATGGCAGCTAGAATGCAGAGAGCGAGGCTAAAAAGATCACATAAATTATTTGAACCCAACAAACATTAGATAGTCACCGCTATGGCACCACCGAAGGAAACAGAAGCAAGCCAGAGTGCCAGACTAACCAGGGTTCAAACTCAGTCACAAGGATTGTTGGAAGAAGGTGAAGAATAGCTGCCAGAGGTCGTCAATGTTGACAACATCCCATCCCCAGAAATGATACCAGTACAATCCACGTTGATACTAGAGAAAATCCAACGGCCAACAGTAGAGGCCATGAATATAGATATGCCAGTAGCAACGCAAGAGCCTTAGATCCAGAAAGAAGAAACCCTGAAAGAGATACAACTAGAGAATAAAGAAGCATCTTCAAAATTTAATGGAACAATGTTGAATTCAGAAGCAGCAGTGGAGCCAGATGAGTCTCAAATGACCATCTCAGAACACCCACCAGGGGAGACGGGTGAAGATGTCTCAGCTTGGATAGAATGGGTTATGGAGGAGAAACTGAAAGCTGCTAGAACTTCGAGCCAACCACCACTGCATAAAAAAGACAAAATATAGATACCAAGGTCACCTCGCAAGAAATCTGCAACAAAAATTGTTCTACCGCACATACCAGCTGGGGTATAGGTAGGACCATAGCTATTGGGCCATGTCAATAAGCTCAAATATTTAGACCACGATGTAGCAGATGAAGCCAATTTCCTGGAACTTGCACAGAGGGTCTTTACACTGACCACGGGTACAACTTGAGTTGGAAAACTAATCAACTAGCCATACCAGTGGGAAACTAGGCTGGAGAAAATAGGAATTTTAGGCCTGTTAGACCTACCACATTTTTGTAGAGGCCAATACGCAAAAACATGCATCAAATAGCTATTACTAGTCACACATGGACAGGACATATGGTTGGACAAGCCCGTCCCCATAACCATTGAGCTTATTGCACAAATAACAAGATTACCAATCCAGGGTATGGATCCCACATTATTTTTGGATGAAAAAACCAAGATGAAAGTGCTAGAGAAAGAGATGAAGAAGAAGTATGTAATCACCATAGGGACAAGAGGTATCATCATCAAACGAATCAACAATGCAGCCACACAATTGGGGGAGAAAATCTTAGCTTGCAAGCTGCTAAGAAAATTCCACAGGGAGGAAGTCCCAGCGGTAGTTGTTGCAGTTGTATGCCAGTGTGCAGAAGGCACCTCAATGAGATGGGATCCATACTTATTGAACTTGTTCTTAGAGGACTACAAGGATGTGCAGGACCTAGTCACAAAGTTCCACTGCTCATGGCTAATTACATTAATAGCCTTCATGGGATGGCAAGAGCCGAGGTATGTAGTTTTTTGTACCAGACCAAAGACATAGGGAGATAGGTACTTTTTTCTTAGAGCCAGGCCATACTTGAGGAAATAGAAGGTGAATGGATCCATTTTTTAGGGCTACCTATGGGACCTATAGGAATCCATCTCCAATACATGGAGAATTACAAGAGAAGTTGTCATGTGATATGCGAACATCGTCAAATTCCAGGCAACATGAGAAACAATGCCGATATAGGCAAAGAATGATCCAATGAAATAGTGGCTACATATGCGATAATGAATCATAGAGGTTGATATTGACATGGTCATTAGCGAATGGCCCGAGGAATGGAGTATTCTATCCATCACCTAGGAAGTGTCAGAAAGAACAACGAAGGAAAAGGAAGAGCAGGGAGAAACATAGCCTCTAAAAATCCAAGTGCCCAAGAAACCAAGAATGAGACAAGGAAAGAAAACACATGCAGATGAAGGGCCAAAGAAGACAGGGATCCATAAGGGGAAGAAGAAGAATACACATCCGACCAGGGAACAATAGAAATAGGTTGAGGGAGTGCAGGAGACTGCCTCAAATCCCAACACACAGGGACCTAGGGGGAATAAGAGACCAACCACACAGATAGGAGATGCGCGCAAGAAATCAAAGGCATAATGAACACCGCCAAAATATACGATCATATATTATGATGGGGAGATGATCACTAGAATGGTCTAGGATTGTCTAGCTAAGGACTTCGACCATGTTGCATGTCATAGGGACAAGATCCAAGAGGAGTTAGTAGACATAAAACAAATCATCAAACAAATCAGGTAAGGGCAGATAGCAAGAAACAACATGGGCATAGAACCATCATCACCACAGACCGAGGAAATATTGGAGGTAGAAGAATGAGATCCATTCCACTCATTACCGCATGCAAATGCAACATTCTACATCATATCTAGTATGTTTCACATGGAAAAAAATTGTGGGGCAGACACCCTTGAACTATTTAAGCCACATCCAATTGGTCTTAACATGGATGCCATCCAGGGAAATACACAAGTTGTAGGTTAGCATCGACCACGAGGTACAGTCTCGTGCACACAAAGACTTAGTCAATTTACAATGAGCAACAAAGAAGAGGGAGGCACTGGAAACATTCTGTGAGCAGGCCAAGTCTGAAACTCAGGAGGAGAGAGAATGCAAGAATGAACTAGAGCGAAGAGTAGGAGGAATTTTTGAGAAGCTTCCAAACACCGCGTAGGGGAATGAACTTGCAATAGAGGAAAAGATTGATCATATTATGCAGGAAATCGAGCAATACTAGAAGGAGATTTAGAATCTCTGAGAACAACTCATACCAACCACTCCACCAACAGTAAAGGAGAAAAGGAAGTAGGAAGAAACAATGTAGTTGTAGTAGATATAGCAATAGGTTAGCACCACAACTGACTTGTTTGATAAAGAAACACATCTTTGGACCAGGTTGGAGGAGGATCCATATTTCCAACGGTGGGAAAAGGAAGAGGAAATGATCAATGCAATGATCCAAGAGCTAAAGCAGAAGTAGAAGACAATACCAATCTGAGAACGAGTCAAAGGGACACATGAGATGAAGAAGCTGCAGGCAGAGCTCATCACTGCACAAACGCAGAAACAAGAGCATCAGGCTCAAATGGATTCATTGTAGGAGCGGGTAGCAGAAGTACTAGCACATGCAGAGGAATCTAACACAAAGATAACACAAACCTAGGCATAATGTGTAGGGTTGATCAACGACGAAGTGGTAGTTTAGGTAGTGGACACAATCAAGGAGAAGACCGCACAGGTGTTGACACAAGCAACAGAGCTCAAGAAAAGTTCCAGACGATCACCAAGGAGATCGAGGAAGCTTAGAATGATTAGGTGGCTCGAGATGAGACACATGTTAGTGTTGGGGGCCTGTTGGTAGTAGGCTGAAGTGGAAGGAAGGATGATCGTATGAAACAAAAGCGTGAAAAAATTAAAGCAACAACTGGAAGGAAACACAACATGCGTGGATGCAAGAAAGTGTGCACAAGGAAAGCGATAGCTGGATGGAGGAACAACATGCACACATGGGAGGAAGACCTGACTTCGGTAAGGTTAGGGTTTTGGTAACAAATTGTAATGGCTAAAGAGATAAATAGGTATAAATACCAATACTGAGTTATTTTGGAAGAGTTCTGTATTTTTGAGGGATTTTGTAGTTGTTCTGATTTAGTTAGCAGTTGGCTTTGCATTATCATAGACATGTATGAGTTGATGTGATATGTAATGTTTTGGTATGAACTATTTTGTAATCTATTGAGCTAGAGGAGAGGAGAGAAGGTATATATTGAGGATTAGATCGCAGGCTTAGGATCCTGGTGCCGTCTAGTTCGCCTCATATAGATATTGCCCATCTAAGGAGAGTTGTAAGAGTGCAGTGTTGTAGATGCAAAACAACCATAATAAAAGGGTCGAGAGCCAAATATTTGTGGACATATCCCAAGAGGGGGTGAACCTCTGTAATATCTATGTAATGTGATAAATGCATGCATATCTTTATCCTCTTTTCAGTATTTAAGTATTGTTCTTAATGAATGAATGGGTTATTATATTGCTATGAAACATGGTTGCGTTATTAAGGAAATAAGTTGTTGAAGGTAATGCATAGTCATGAATAACAGTAGGTTACAATCACCAGTTATAGTAAATGGCTCTGAATACATATCTCATATCTCATACTCAATCCTGGGTTGTAAACACTTGAGTCTTACAACCACCCATTAAAGCTATCTCAGGTGACACTATGCAGTGCATTATGTGTGATGTATTTCCTTCTGGTTTACCAGGAGGGCTGATAGTTTTAGAGGCTTTGTTGGAAACCCAAAAGACATGAACCTTGGGTCAATACGGAGCTCACAATAGAATAGAGGAGAGTAACCAACACTGACCATGGCAGTGACTTCCAGAACAAAATTATGTCTGAATCACATCAAAGATTATGTTTGAACAAGAACATTTGTCACCATATTATCCACAAGAAAATGATCAGGTAGAAGGTGTGATTACATCTCTCAAGACTATTCTTCAATGGATGATTAATTCGGCCAAGTCAAATTGGAATTTGAAGATATATTCAATGCTTTTGGATTATCAAACTTCTGTAAAGATTGCTATTGATTTTTCACCTTTTCAACTCGTTTATGAGATGGAGTCGATATTTCCCATTGAATGTCAGATCCCTTCTATGAAGTTGGCAGTGGAACTACTGCTCGACACTGCACCACTTGAGGAACATATTTTATATCTTGAGCAACTCGATGAGCAATGTCGAGATGCAACCTTGGCTAACGAGGGTGATGTTGGCCCTTGACCAAGTTTTGAGGAAACATTGGTAAGGTTTGACCACTTTTTGGACTTCGACACAGTGATCAAGGAAGGAGTGCCCAGGTGGAGCTGAGATCATGTGTCTCACTTGTTTTATGGGCTTTCTGGACCCAACATGGGAATTTTAGGGTTTTGTAATGGGTTATGGGATGTCAACCCATGGGTTTACCCATGATTAGGCCTCTTTGTAAATGTAAAAGTATAAATAACAATAAGATTGTAAGGATGAGTAGTGGTAGAAGGGGATGTAATTGGCTAAGTGAAAGAGGCAAGTAGTTCTAAGTTGCTTTGTACAACAAAATATCTATGTAAGGCTCTGTTCTTGATAGAGGAGTTGGCTTTGTGCCTTGACCTAATTTTGGGAAGGTGGATCTAGTGCTTAGTGCACATATCACCTGTCTAGTGTGAAGCTTGAATCTATGGCTTAGTGCACATGAGTAGATGAATGTAAGATATTGAAGCCTAATAAAGAAGAAGCAGTTGGTGGATGTAGCTCCACACTGGGGTGAACCATGTATATCATGTGTTGATGGTTTTCTTTGTGCTATGATACTTATGCTATGAGTCTGCTTAGTGCATTGGTTGTTATATATGATAGATAGATCTATGAATTCTTAGTGCTTTATTTATGTCGAATGTGATAGATCTAACCTATGATGCTAAGTCCGATGTGTATTTTGTCATTGTTACTGCACCGATATATCCTTAGGGTTTGTTCTGCGATGTGAATGAAGTTGATAAGCTAATGCATTTTATATTCTAAGTACTTTGCAAAGTGTTATAATCACAGATCTGTGTCCCAGCATGGTTATAGACACCTTAGTCCTATAACCCCCCTACCTCTACCTTGGGTGAGACGTTTCCTTCTTCGTAGGTGTTGCCAAAAGGGCTGATAGTTAGGGTTTTTTTGGTGTGTTGTTGAAGCGTTGGACCCTGGGTTTTCCCTTGTGCCAAAAAATGGTTTCGTTGTTGGGACCTCAAACTGTGATTGCTGGGAACTAAAGTAAAGAAAAGAAGCTTTGTGCATAGATCTGCTATTGTAGCATGCAATATTCTATTTCACTTGCAGAGCTCTATGCTAAGAAAGAAAATTTTTCTGAGAAAAGAGCTAAGATCTTGAAAAGGGTAAATATTTGTGCTTTAATAAGAGTAAGATAAGTCGAAATTTTTGTTTTGAAATTATGAATTTAAGTATGTTTAATAGATTATGTCCTAGTCTGAAATATAGGGTGCAACAGGAAGAAAGAATTGATCTAAGTAAGGCTAATAGAAATGAAGAAAGATATGTTATTCATATGCATAGAAAGAATTTTTGAACTAATAATTGGATGCAGGAACCTAGAAAGAATTTTTGCAGATTGCAGGTCCACCACTGTGATCCTAGTGCGTAGTGCAAGAGGAAGAGAGGATTGACACTATGTTATAACTACAAAATACTGAGACATATTGCTAAGAAATTCCTTGGTAAAGGTCCTATTTTTCTTTGTTGTAAAATTGTTGGTCATGAGTTTGAGGATTTCCCAAGGATGATTGCTAAAGTTGAACAATTGAACATGATTCAAGAGAATATGAGCATGTTAGAAGATCAGAAAGAGAAAGGATCAGAGAAAGTTCAAACTACATTAGTACAGTTAAAAGAAGTAATGAATGATCACAAGGATGTTAGTTTATCAGAGATAATGAAATAAAAAAAGGGCATAAGTGGAAGAATAGGAGATGTTGACATAGACTCTGTCTTGGATAAGGAAACACCAGTGAATATTATGATAGAAGGCACTTGGGAAATTTTGGGAAAGCCTATTGTGATACCTTCACTGGGAAGGATAGGCTTGTTTAAAGGAAAGATGATAACGCTATGTGGAAGAGTTACTAATGTACCTATTATTATTCATGGAACATCGATATAAGAGGAATTTGAAGTTATTAGGTTTGTTGAGAACAAAGCTCCTTTCCCCATTTTGTTAGGAAAGACTTGGATTAAGAAGGATCAGATTAGAAGGAAAATAGAGGAAGAAGCTACAAAAAAGAAAAATAAATAACTAAGGGATTTCATAGATAGAAAAATAGATCGACTAATAGAAGAACGAGAAGTTAAGTCAAAGCAGCAGAGTGCAAGAGAATTAGATGTCGAGGTTGAAAGAATGCAACAAGGTTTGAAGGACCTATTCATGCAAGAAGAAAGTAAATCCACCCAATAAGTGGTAGGGGAAAGGATATTAATTCCGAACCCATTGGAAGTACATCAACACTACAAATTCACTACAATTGGAGAAACTAATAATAAGAATGGAAAGAGGAATCCAGAAACAGTTAGAGAGAATTAGATCATAGGAAAGAAGGCAAGGAAGCTCAGTAAGAAGAAATCTAGGTTGGAAAAACTATAGGGAGTTACAAAGAAGACTTCATAGAAGGCAGGTTTGCAGGCTTTGAACCTCGCTGAAGCAACATAACCACATAGAATGGAACTTCGCCTTGGCGAAATATGATCGTTAGAGGCGCCCCAACTATTAGAACGACACTCTAAAGTTGATATCATGGATCTGAGATTGTGGATATCACTTGCTTTATGGGCTTTGTGGACCTAACATGGGATTTTTAGGTTTTTGTAATGGTTTATGGGATGTCGGCCCATGGGTTTACCCATGATTAGGCCTTTTTGTAAATGTAAAAGTATAAATAAGAATAATATTGTAAGGATGAGTAGTGGTAGAAGGGGATGTAATTGGATAAGTGCAAGAGGCAAGTAGTTCTGAGTTTCTTTGTGCAACAAAACATGTATGTAAGGCTCTATGCTTGATAGAGGAGTTGGCTTTATGCCTTGACTCGATTTTGGGAAGGTGGATCTGGTGCTTAGTGCATATATCACATGTCTGGTATGAAGCTTGGGTCTATGTCTTAGTGCACAGGAGTAGATGAATGTATGATATTGAAGCCTAATAAAGAAACATAAGTAGTTGGTGGATGTATCCCCACACTGGGGTGAACCACGTATATCATGTGTTGATGGTTTTCTTTGGGATATGATGCTTATGCTATGAATCTTATTAGTGCATTGGTTTTTATATATGATAGATAGATCTATGAATTCTTTGTTCTTTATTTATGTCGAATGTGCTAGATATAACTTATGATGCTAAGTGCGATATGTATTTTGTCATTGTTACTGCGTCAATCTATCCTTAGGGTTTGTTCTACGATGTGAATGAAGTTGATAAGATAATGCATGTTATATTATAAGTACTTTTTGAAGTGTTATAATCACAGATCTATGTCCCATATTAGTTACAAACACTTGAGTCTTGTAACCCCCCTGCCTCTACCTCGATTGAGACTTCACCTGCTTCACAGGTGTTGCCGAAAGGAACGATAGTTAGGGTTTTTTTGGTGTGTTGTTGAAGCCTTGAACCATTGGTCTGCCCCTATGCCAACATGTCATAAACAATGGATCAAGTGTCAATATGATCATTCCTTCTGCCGTTGGATTTTCTACGAAAGCGATCTTGTCCTGGTTTATGACCAAGACAAATATCCCTCGGGGGAAGGCAAGTTCAAACCCAAGTGGTTCAGACCTTTCATTGTGAAATAATTCTTAAAAATGGTGCTTATAATTTGGTTGATTCCTAGGGTAACTCCTTAGTAGAGCCTAGAAATGGGCTCTAACTTAATAATTATTACACTTAGGTCAGTCTCCTGAGCATTACTTCTTGTATATATGTATAGTTTTTATATATATATTTGTCTTTTTGTTTTATGAACGTGTAGTCATTTGTGTTCTCTTTTTCATTGTGGAAGATGTCAAGTGAATATGAAGTCTATGCTTGGTTCACAGATGGTGCTATCTGACACACTCAGAGGCTTGCTTCTGCATATTGGGTGATTTTCACACCTTATGGTCAGTTGCTATCTTCTAGAGGTATTTTTCTAGGTGAATAAACCATTAATGTTGTTGAGTACAGTGCAATGATATAGTTACTATGTGACGCCTTGTCACATGTTATTTCTCACCTCCAAGTTTATTTAGATGCTCAACTAGTCATGTCCCAATTAATTGGGGTATAACGTGTTTACGATCCCACCCTTCACCAACGATTCCTTAGGGTATGTCTCTTAGAACGATATTTTGATTATATTACTTTTATTCATGTTCCTCGGGGATCTAACCAACTAACTAGTACATTAGATAATAAAGTATTAGATTGTAATGTTGCTCACATGTAAGAGTAAAACACACACAAACACATGTAAATACATTTGTAAAAAATGTTCATCCATAAGACAAAAAATATGTATACATAATATATCCAAAAAATGATGTCATGAGTACAAAGTAGGCATTAAAACCTCAAATATAGCCAATATACACCATTGGGCTTAAGCTTTCAATAAATAGTAAAAAGATCCCCCTCAGCACATAAATAGTCCAATACTATCTAAGGTATAAGCCTATTGGCCCTGCTATAGTGAACCATGGCATTCGCAAGACGCCAGAATAACTGGACCCATGTCCTGGGAACCGCTACTACACGTGGATGCATGGACGAGGGAAATTCTTGTATCTCATCCATGGGTACTGCACGAGTGAGAGCCATTAGGTTTATCTCTACTCACCACAATACTCTCTTAGCCTCTTTGACTGGGGTTCCCCCTACTCCTGTTGGTTTGGCCTCTGGTCAGGGACGACGCATGGTCCTGGTGAAGTCTGTAATTCAAAATGGTCCCAAATCTGTATATAACAAATTGTTAAGTTAGTACTCTCGCATTAGCATAAATTGGATAATATGTAAAAATTTAAAAAATTTAATAACTTTAAAAAATGTGTGACCTATCTCGTCGCACTCCTCGCCAGGGGGCATGGGCATGTTGGGATTTCTCGGGAAACTAATTCCTACATATGGATAGTACTCTATAACAAGAATCTAACATGCCCACCAATCAAAAATATTGTCATCGAAAGCCTCCTGGGTTCTTCCTCCCCCCTATCTAGGAAACAAAAATGCCCACTTGCACAATGCCGAAAAGGAGGAAATATTCCCCTGTACTATCTCCCTTGGGCTAAGACTAGGAACTCTCGAAGAATAAGAAAGTGCATAATTTTGTACCAAATCCAAAGTTCTTGTTCATCCTCCCGTGACAGTCGGTAAGTTGTTTCTTCATGCATGTAAGCATGGTAGTACCCAAATAAAAAATGGTGGCCTCCAAACACTGAATTGTATAGTTCATCTATGCACATGAGGCCTGATTGAGTGTTGCATATCCTGTGATCTTCTGAATCATTAAAAGTACAATGTGAAGGTGGAGGCTGGTGATATTGTGTATCGGCACATGAGATCCTATTTTCTTAGTACTAGCATCACAGTACATCCCGACGTAATCCTCGATGTTGTATAGACTTGGAGGAAAGGTCCTCAGATTGACCAGTTCTCACCTCCTAGAGAGGTCGGTAAAAAACTAGATGTCCTCTATAGTTGGGGTCAATGATTGACCCTCTAGAATGAATGCCTCTGCATCACGGTGCCAATACTCTACCAAATGTTTAGCAATCTCGATTGTGCCCTTATAAATGGACACTGGAAGAACTTCCACATGCCACACTGTTTTAGCATAGCAATGTGTTGGTAGTCATATTAATCTCTATTTTTACCAGCTGCCTACACAGGGTTTTTAATTTCTCATTACTCGTTGCAACCTTCCTCTTTAAACAACACCATTATATGTCGCTTTTTGCGTACCTGCTTTTTGATTTCATTTTCATGTCTGCAAGCGTAAAAACCCACAGTTGGAATTCATGTTTGATTAAATCAAAGGGTTAATGTTCATTTGGCTTATCATGAACCTGATTGTTTACATGGTTATCACCCCTTGGTTACATATGTATCAAAACGCCACCCATTTAGCATTTGACTATTGTTAATATGGTTTTGATTTCTTTGATGCAATGGTTTATTCAACATATTGATTTTTTAGTCAAATTGTGGATATGCAATTGTTCATACAACATTTTGATCGAATTTTTGGATATGAATATAATGGTTTTTTAACTATTATGATTTGTATGTACCATTACACCAAGGTGTCTTTCAAGTATAGCCTGATATGATGTTCTTGCATGGCCTCGATCTACACCACTGTCCTTGCATGCATAGCATTAACACTCCTTCTTATCATTTTGAGCTGCCTTTGCATTGTGTTGGGGAAGCTTGGGGAAAATGGCTCTGCTTCTATTCTGTCAAACCCTATCGCCGAATACCCTATCGATTTTGTGTTGTTAGCCGTGGCTCTCGTAGTGAGAATAGAACCCAATGGTGTCCAAACTTTGTTATTGTTTGATAATACCTGAGAAGACTTAGAGAGGAATGGTTGGCAGGTCTTTGTTGAGAAGTTTGACAGTTTTAATTTGGCAGTTGCTCAACAATTCGCGCTAACGTTCGATGGTTGCAGAGCTAAAATTGGAGACATCCAGCTTGAGTTAAACGAAGATTTCATTAGCTCAGCCACTGGTCTGCCGACCATGGGACAAAAATGGTTTAAAAACTCAAAGGTTGAGGATGTTCCCTGGTCACTATTGTTTACCTCAAGGAAGATTACCAGTTGCGACAAAGGTATGCCCGTTACAACTCTAAAACCTAGATGGCACGACCTGTTAGCTATTGTCAAGCAGTTCGTTACCTGTGAGGGTAGATATGGTTTGGTTTTCTTATATCACTTGCGGTTTCTCATGAGTTTTATAAATTTTCCTTTAAACATGCCCTATTTTCTCCTTCAAATTTTATACAAAATAGCAAAGCGTTATAAAAAATAGAAATTTGATTCTAGCCTGTTCCACCACTATTTGATTAAAATTATTATGGTTCATCAGTTGAAGTTAAAAGATGATTGTTGGGATGCCTTCTTATTAAGGAATGGTTTTGCTAGCACCTGGATAGGTTGACAAGTCTGTCATTACAGAAAACCCTCGTTGAGCCTGTCATTCCCCCTCCTTTGCCCTTGCCCTCTGTGGAACCCTTGACCTACCCTGACACTACCCAACTCGACACTGTACCTGATTCGTATCCAAAAGATGGTGGTAAGCCTGTTAAAAAGTCTGCAAAGAAAAAGTGTGAAGGTAACAATGATATCAATTATAAGGGTAAAAGGGTCGCACATTGGGTTTTACGATGTGCCCGAAATAAACCTAAGGAAAATGCAGACCAAAACCCAATTTTGTTAAGCAAGGATTCCGATTCAGAAATTGAACGGTTTCTAACTAAAGAATATCCATATTTGTATGCACTTTTCTGATTATGTGATGAACCTCCCACCGTGTCTTAAAGACAACCCCAAATTATCTAGAATCAAACTCGACAGAGAACCTGCAAGTCTAATGAGAAATTCCCCACCTGCTGATACACATTCTATTTGGTCGCAGTGCAATGAAGGTCGGTGATGGCTCGATAGGTATTACAGAGACGTTTCTTTGCTTCAGTCTCGGATCAAGTCCTTGGACGACCAGGTGAATGTGATAACAAAAGAGAACAACAGACTACAAAACGTAGCTCAAACCAATGATAAAAGACAAAAAACCACAGGGTTTGCTGTTTTCAAGAACGTGGAAGTGGTGACTGCCATTGTGAATTCGAAAATTGCTTGATTAAAACAAATCCCCGAATCTGAGGTATGGTATTTTAAAAATAATTTTAGGATGATTTTCTCTTTGTTTTTAATTAGAATACATGATTTGTTTGCTCAAATTTCATCTAGTATGTTTTGATTGATTTTATAAAACATGATTCTAGTTATAATTATAACTAGGTACAGAATCGTGAGATTCTGTAGCTAGTTACTAAAATTCAAATTCTTTGTTTTTACAACTAAAATGTAATCTGAAATCGTGTATTCTTTTGTGTTTACAGGTACATATGATTTCTAAAGAAGATTTGAATCGCTGGTGGCATCTTTCAACATGCTATTTCTTTATATGGTTTTAAAATAGGCTATTACTTTTGATAACAATGAGAATCTGGGAGGTTGCATCCCCCACAATTTTTGGAACAAATTTGATGATTTCCATAGGAAATGTTTTGATCCTGTGGCCTTTATAAATGTATTGTGTTGTAAACCAAGAACAATCACTGCCTAGGAGCAGAAACTATGGTTTTATGATTGACAAACTTGAATGGAAGTTGATGTTGGTACAACTTTAGCTTCGATATGTCATATTTTTGTTCAAGTTTTGCTCATTTTGATTTGTAATTAAATTATGACTACTTTAGATATCATGGTTTATTACAGATTGATGTGATCAGATTTATATGATGTCCATGTTTTATGTCTCTCGTATTATATACAACAATTATCTTGTTCAAATTTGATGATTAGAAGGTTAATCTTCTTTATTAAATGAGCAGTTGTATGCAAATTTTTATAGCTAGATTTATCTTAATGTGATCATTTGTTAGCTTATAGAATTGTTGTTACTACTTCTCTCATGTTGTTGTTATTAGCATTTGATCATTATTGTTTTCCTTTAACGAGAAGCATTTGGAAAATCTGGTGCGGGTTGACCTCATCAAACAACAAACTTAGGTGCTATGCACAGGACGCACAAGAGATGCGATTACAGGTTAGTTTGCTAGTTTCATTTTATTAGTTTAATTAATATAAGAATTTTCTGTAGTCTAAATACATTGTATCGATTGTTATTTTTATTTCTCAACTAGATAGCTGCCATTTAATTTCTTGTTTATAAAAGTTATAAAACAAAACAAAAAACATTGAATGATAGCTTCTCTGTCATAAATCAATTCATATATGATTTTCGCAGATTTCGATCAAAATTTGCATTTTGTGAATACTGTACATATGTTAGAGATTTAATCATATCAATACACTATACATTTAATAAGTAGAATTACTATTCTATAAATATTAGTTAGTAAACTGTGAATACATTTGTTTATAGTTTTCAACAGTTGTTTGTCGTTTAGTTAGTTTCTTTAGTTTTTTTTTTTTTTTTTACTTTCTAGGACTTAGATCGGCTAACGGAGCCGATAAACCCGTCGGATTGGATTAATACAAATGGCTTGGGTTAAGTAGACAACCCCAGACCGTAATCACTCCTCCAGTTGACGAGCAGTCAATTTCGCCCGTCAACAAATGGCGCTAGAAGGAGGGACTGGAAATTATTAATGGCACAAGGTGGTTGTAAGACTCCTCCACCACCTACCTGCTCACCTATAGTGACTAGAAGTCATTCAAATGACAACATTGTCCCTCAAACAACAACCACATCAAACGATGATCTATGGATCACAGTTGAACCAGTAACTCCAAATCCTACAGGTGGTGACGTACAAGAGATTGTCCGCCAATCTCTCATAAGAACACACAGTTCCTTCACCCGTTTAAGACAACCAAACCAACCTTTGGACCAACCATTAGACTTATCTAATATTAGAGAACAAATCGGAGGAACTAACCTCACTTTAAACCCTAGAGATCCAATCCTCACTCTTGCAACAGGAGGATCTGGTATACCACCGTCACCACCTCCTTCATCTCCTTCTTATTTTGGAGAAGAGTCCTCTGACGAAGGTAGTTCCTCATCCTAGCCTTCAACACCACCCACACCTATGGCCAACCAAAACAATCCCGCCAGACCCTGGCTCGACTAAGATGCAGTGGCCATACCTGGGCCTCAACATCCCTTACCCAAACACCCGGAGAAGTGGCTCCCTAAATTTGACTCGGACTCTAAACAGATCACCGAAGATCACATCAAAAAATTTATGTTAGCCATTAGACTCCGTAGTGTCAAGCACGAATATGTAGTCTGTAGATTGTTTCCCTACACCTTTGAGGGAAATGCCTCTACCTTGTACTTTTCCCAACAACCCCATACCATTGTGTCATGGGAGAAGTTTGAATCCTGTTTTCTTAAGAAGTTTGGAGACGACAAGTCCCCAGAAGTTCTAGTCATGGAGCTTTCTAGTTTAAGAATGAACCCCAAAGAGAAAATCAATGACTTTAATCAAAGATTCTTAACACTAAAGAACCAAATCCCTATGGATTTAATGCCTGCCGAGAATCTTATCATAGCATATTATACAAAATCCTTACATCAAAGCATATCCATTTGGGTTAAGAGATCTAAGAAATCCACATTGTTAGAGGCCTTCGAAGAGGCCAGTCAGATTGAGAAAGACATCCTCAGCTTAAAAGACACTACTAGCAACGAAATAGAGACTAGTTTATCTTCCAAAAAGAAAATCGAAATCCTCCCTAGACCTACCCAAAACAAAGCACAACCTGAAATCTCAAATCTAGAAAACTTACAAAAAGTCGTTCAAAAACTGTCCAATCAAGTTATAGATTTGAAAAGGACGTCTGAAGAAGCTTCTTCGAGAAAATGGCCTTACAAATCCTTGTTTAGGAAGCCTTTTCCCACCAACCGACCTAATTCAAATACTGAAGGCCTAAATCTAGAAAGCCTTCAATTCATTATTCAAACGATTCTAGAAGCACAGGATAACTTGATGCCTCCTGAGATCCCTGAGGAAGTAGTTGAACAAGAGACAGTAGAAGAAGATGAATCCTCTCTGAACATTTTTGGACACTTATAGGATAGCATTTTTCAAGATAATTTCGAGACAGTACATCCTTACAATACTAGGAGTAAGACAAGAAACAAGCCTTCTTTTGAAAACACTACGAATTCGCCCCCAAAATAGTCTAAACCAACTGAGACTAAACAAAATTATGTAAACCCAAGATTAGATTATGATTTGGTTGAAGATCTAAAAAAGTTAAGGGCCAACATTTATGTTTATGAATTATTAAAATTCTCGTTTCTGCGACAAAAAATGCTACAGAATATTGCAGAGAACAACAAAAATGGTAATCCAAGCAGTAACAAAGGTTTTCAGAACAACCCCAAAGTTCCCCAGAAGGCCTTCACCAAGACTACTTATGATTCTCATGAGGAAAGAGACTTTCCTGTAAATAATGTAACAAATGTAGATAAATTAGTTTTATAGGCTGCGAGTAAAAGGCAACAAGCTTCCACCATTAGTACTCGCAGAGATGTCCCTCCATTTTTGTTAACTTTTGAAATTTTCAATAGGAACGTGCACAACTGTTTGGTAGATTCAGGAGTGTCATCCAACGTAACGCCATGGTCTGTGTGTCAAAAGATTAATGCTGAATTTCAACCATCCACCTTGAAGATCATCCAGCTTGATCGAACTAGTGTTAAAGTTATAGGCAAATTAAGAAATGCGCTTATAAGATTTTCGTCTAACCCTAAAGTGCATCAAGTGATTGATATTATTGTTGTAGATATTCCAGAAGTTTATGGTTTATTTTTAAGCAGAGACTGGTCAGAACACCTACACGACTATTTCACGACAGATTGGTCTCACTTGTGGCTGCCCAACAATGGAAATCCCAACAAAATCAAGGTAAATCATGAACGTTACCTAAATTTCACAATAATAGATTTAAATGATCCCAATGAGCCATTTACACCTTCTGCCAATTCACCCGTAATACAAGGGATGGATACCTTTTTCAACAATTTCATGGCCGAAACTTCCACTATCACTAACCTTTAATATCAGTCTAAAATTTTCACATATATGAAGCCAATAGCTTCTAATCAATGGTCACATGCACCCGACAAAAATCAAATATGGTCTCTTTACTTTGACATGTCAAAATCCAAGGAAGGAGTTGGTGCGGGTTGTGTGATTATTGATCCAGCAGGTAACAAAACCCTGATCGGATGCATGTTAGAGTTTGAATACACAAATAACACAACAAAATATGAGGCTTTCTTGCAAGGCCTCATGAAAGCATTAGATATGAACGTTCAAAATTTGACTATCTTTGGCGATTCGAAAATTGTGGTTAGACAGGTAAAAAATTCTATCCACTGTTTGTCTCCGCACCTTAAAAGTTACCAATCCGAGGTATGGAATTTGATGAATAAGTTTTCTACATTTAACATAAATTCTATTCCTAGATTGAATAATTTGGAAGCCGACTTGTTAGCTAATGTAGCTTCGAAATTTTTTCCTGCAGAAGGCTTGTCCCTGAATGCATTCTCCGTCGAACTATTGTTCAGGCCATCCGTCCCTAACAACATCATGAATTGGAGAGTCTTCGACGATGATCAATAGATTTTAAGTTTCCTGCATATGGAAGAAACTTTCCAGGGTGCAGTAATCGACGGAGGTACTCATGATGAAAATCTTCGTGACTTCACGATAATACCATATTTGAGATCTCCTGAATCTTCATTGGACATGGTAAATTCTATCCCTAAATCTGTAGTTAGATTAGAAAAATTTTATGATCTTCAGAACAAGTTCAAATAATCAGTGAACTGTAAAATGAATAGTTCCTCTTTAACGTATGAAAAAGTAAACTTGGGAACTAAAGACAATCCACAGTGCATTAATTTAGGGGTGGGATGTTTTGAACAAGAAAAAGCGACATTTATCAAATTGTTTAAGGAATTCAAAGATGTTTTTTCTTGGACATACGACGACCTAAAAACCTTTGATCCTAACATCATACAACACGTTATTCCTATGAAACCCCAAACCTTACCTTTTCAACAAAAGTTAAGGAAAATGCATCCAAAACTCGAACCAACTGTCAAGAAGGAATTAAATAAACTCCTGAACGCTAAGATAATCTTCCCAGTTAGGTACACACAATGGGTCTCTAATCTTGTCCCTGTCCAGAAGAAGAGTGGTGAAATCCGACTATGTGTCAATTTCTGAAATCTTAATCGAGTGTCTGATAAAGACAACTACCCTGTCCCACCCATGGAATAGATCCTTCAACAAGTATCTGGTTCTGAAATATTATCCTTATTGGATGGTTTTTCAGGGTATAACCAAGTCCTGATGTCCCCTCTAGACCAACTTAAAACTACCTTCCGCACTCCATGGTGCACCTACGCTTATAGGAAAATGCCCTTTGGACTCATAAATTCCGGTGCCACCTTCCAGAGAGCGATGGACATCGCTTTTCGAGGCTTAATCTATCAATCTGTCGTAGTTTACCTGGATGATGTTACTGTCTTCTTGAAAAACAAATATGATCATCTAGCTCATTTAAGATCCATTCTACAACGATGTCGTAAGTACGACATTTCTTTGAATCCTAAAAAATCTATCTTCGCAGTAGAAAAATGTAAGCTCTGATGATTATCGACCCTGAAAGAACTCAAGTCATTTCAAAACTTCCCCCTCCCTCATCAAAAAAGTCTATGCAATCTTTCTTAGGTCAGATAAACTTTGTCAGGATTCATCCCCAGTTTTTCAGAAATGGTGAGACCATTACAAAACCTAATAAAAAGGGACGTACAATACCATTGGGGAACTTTAGAAAACCAAGCTTTTAATTCAATAAAAAAGGCCATAATAGACACTCCTTCTTTGATGAGCCCCGACTTTTCGCAAGATTTCACTCTCTACACATTCACTTCTGACCGCTCTTACGCCGATGTCCTAACTCAAAAGAACATTGAAAACAATGAAGTTCCAATTGCCTTTATGAGCTCAGCCTTCAAAGGCGCAGAAATTAATTACCCAACAGTAGATCAACAAGCCTATGCTATTTTTAAAGCAGTAAATCACTTCCGATCTTATCTTTCGAAATCTAGGACAAAAATCATTGTCCCTTACCCAACCGTTAGAAATATGTTAGTACATAAAGAACTAGGGGAAAAGAGGGCAAATTGGGTCACATATTTGGAAGAGTATGTATGACATAGAAATCACCCTAGCACAAATAGTGAGAGGTCAAGGGTTATGCAAGTTAGTCGCTGACTTAGCTGCAAGACAACAAGAGGAAAATGATATGTCAAATCCAGGACAACACTACCAAAATTTAATTTGTTGTACACAAAACCCTGTTAGTCCCTGGTATGATGATATAAAATTTTGTCTTGAACATGGGTCAGATCCCCGTCACCTGGATCCCACTAAAATAAGAGTGCTAAGATTAAAATCTGCTTCTTTTCATTTGATTAATGGTATTCTGGTTCGTCGAAATTTTGATGGAGTACTAATGCACTGTCTTGAGAAAGATGAAGCAGAAAAGGTCTTATTGGAATTGCATGCAGAAGAAGCTGGTGGGCATTTTGGTGGAGATACCACTGCCCATAAAGTATTAAGAGCAGGTTACTACTGGCCTACACTTTTTAAAGATGCTCATTCTTTGTGTCACAAGTGTGTAATTTTTCAAAAGGCATCCAGGCGGATACAAAAACTAGCCTTCCCTCTGCAACCTATTTCAGTAGACTCCCCTTTTCAGCAGTGGGGTCTTGATATTATAGGTCTGATCAATCCGCCATCCTCACAGCAACATAAGTTTATCATAACAACCACGGATTACTTCACCATGTGGTCTGAAGCTGCCCCATTAAAAGCTGTAAATACCAGTCAGGTAATAACTTTCTTGAATTCAAATATTATTACTCGTTTTGGTATCCCTGACTGCCTAGTATTTGATAATGCTTCTTGTTTTTTGTCTCTTGAGATGAGTAATTTCGCTCTAGAAAAAGGAATTAAACTAAAATATTCTGCCAACTACTACCCTCAAGGTAACGGATTGGCAGAATCAACTAATAAAAATATGATTAAAATTACCAAGAGAACGACATCTGAAAACCATAAAAATTGGCATAATGCACTATTAAATGCAATCTGGGATGATAGAGTGACTCCGAAAACTATTGTGGGTAACTCACCCTTCTTTCTCATTTACGAAAGAGAGGCAATTCTGCCACCACATATTCTTCTTCCTTCTCTGCAGCTATCACAGAAAATACACGAAGAGGATTGCCCCCCTTTGGAGAATCAAATTAACAGGTTGTTAAAATTAGAAGAAGTGAGGGCTCAAGCGAAACGTAAATTAGATCAACATCAAATCATTGTTAAAAGCTAGTTTGATTCCAATTATGCCTTTGACAGAAATTTTGAGGTGGGTGACCTTGTCATGAAATGGGACAAACTGCATGAGAGAAAGGGAGAGCATACGAAGTTTCAGAACTTATGGCTAGGACCATTTTTTATTGCTGAGAAATTGGGTCCCAGCTCCTTCCGATTACAGAGTCTAGAGGGACAACCAGACACCTATTCGGTGAATGGCCAAGCTCTAAAAAGATATTTCACTTGATGACAATCCCGTGTACACTTCGTAAATATTTTTCTTTTGTTTTCTTTTTCTTTTTCTTTGTTGTTTTGTCTTTGATTCTTCCCTTGTGCTTACCAGTTTTTATTTTGAAACACATATACCTGCATCATGAACTGTTTCAGACAAAGAGAACAGAAAAATTTCACCTCTGAAATGACTACTGAAGATTGTTAAAACATCAATTATGATATTTTTCTGAAGTTTGCAGCCATGTTAAAGAAAGTTTGTTGTTTCAAAAGCATTTCTTGATTTCAATCTATAACGGAAGATTTCACGATCATCCATAAAAATTTCCTCTTACGCTGTCCCTGTTCATTAAGAGAACAACTCAGAGATGCCTCCCTGCCTTCAAAGGTCAGTTTATAACAAACTGTCTCTAGATCTTAATGAAGGATAGTTAAAAAATTCTCTAAAGGTCTGTAATTTATTAAAATATGTCCAAAATATCAGGATTTTCAGCGTCACCCTGCTCGATTAAATATCTTTAAAACTGAATAAATCTTCAGAGAGCTGTGGGAAGTGCTTGTAAACTCGCCGGGATACTGAACAAGTCTGCTGGTAGTGGGTAAATGCATGCATGACGCCAAGATAACTTTGCTGGGGCACTGAACAGGCCCGCTGGAAGTGAAGCAATGTCAAGTTTATGAAAATTCTTAGATATGAAATCTTTTGACCTTAAATGTCCTTCGTTTTGATCTAAAACTTCTTGGTAGGATACTGATATCAGAGTGGGTTAAATGGAATCCCTATCAAGGCTATGGATGCCTGTTGGCAATAGCGGCTCTATCAATAGTATTGAAGATTTTAACCTTAACATCGTGACTCTCTTTTGTCGAGATTGTCATCAGTTTTCTTCTTTTAAAATAACAAAAAATCTGAAACTGGAATTTTTTTGATAATGATGTTCAAACAGTTTCTTCGTTGTTTTCGAATTGAAGTTTTTTTGATTATCCTAATTTGGACTTGTTCATTTGGCAGAGATAACTGCTTCTAATAGTGTGTCGCCATTGTTGGCAGCCATATTAATCTCTATTTTTACCATCTGCCTACACAGGGTTTTTAAGTTCTCATTATTTGTCGCAACCTTCCTCTTTAAACAACACCATTATATGCTGCTTTCTGCATACCTTCTTTTCGATTTCATTTTCACGATTGCAAGCGTGAAAACCCATAGTTGGAATTCATGCTTGATTACATCAAAGGGTTAATGTTCGTTTGGGTTATCATGAACCTGATTGTTTACATGTTTATCACCCCTTGGTTGTCTTAAAAACCTTGGTTACATATGTATCAAAACGCCACCCATTTAGCATTTGACTATTGTTAATATGGTTTTGATTTCTTTGATGCAATGGTTTATTCAACATATTGATTTTTTTGTCAAATCGTGGATATGCAATTGTTCATACGACATTTTGATCAAATTTTTGGATATGCCTATAATGGTTTTTTAATTGTTATGATTTGTATGTACCATTACACCAAGGTGTCTTTCAAGTACAACCTGATATGATGTTCTTGCATGGCCTTGATCTACACCACAATCCTCGCATGCATAGCATTAACGCTCCTTCTTATCATTTCGATTTGCCTTTGCATTGTGTTGGGGAAGCTTGGGGAAAATGACTCTATTTCTATTCTGTTAAACCCTATCACCAAATACCCTGTCGATTTTGTGCTATTAGCCATGGCTCCCGTAGTGACAATAGAACCCAACGGTGTCCAGACTTTGCTATTGTTTGATAATGCCCGAGAAGACTTAGAGAGGAATGGTTGGCAGGTCTTTGTTGAGAAGTTTGAGGGTTTTAATTTGGCAGTTGCTCAACAATTCACGCTAACATTTGATGGTTGCAGAGCTAAAATTGGAGACATCCAGCTTGAGTTAAATGAAGATTTCATTAGCTTAGCCACTGGTCTGCCAGCCATGGGACAAAAATGGTTTAAAAACTCAAAGGTTGAGGAGGTTCCCTGGTCACTGTTGTTTACCTCAAGGAAGATTACCAGTTGCGACAAAGGTATGCCCGTTACAGCTCTAAAACCTAGATGGCACGACTTGTTAGCTATTGTCAAGCAGTTCATTACTTGTGAGGGTAGATATGGTTTGGTTTTCTTATATCACTTGTGGTTGCTCATGAGTTTTATTGATTTTCCTTTAAACATGCCCTATTTTCTCCTTCGAAGTTTATACAAAATGGCAAAGTGTTATAAAAAATAGAAATCCGATTCTAGCCTGTTCCACCACTGTTTGATTAAAATTATTATGGTTCATCAGTTGAAGTTAAACGGTGATTGTTGGGATGCCTTCCTATTAAGGAATGGTTTTGCTAGCATTGAAATAGGACAGGTTGACAAGTCTGTCGTTACAGAAACCCTCGTCGAGCTTGTCATTCCCCCTCCTTCACCCTTGCGCTCTGTGGAACCCTTGACCTACCCTGACACTACCCAACCTGACACTCTACCTGATTCGTATCCAAAACATGGTGGTAAGCTTGTTAAAAAATATGCAAAGAAAAAGTGTAAAGGTAAAAGTGATATCAATTACAAGGGTAAAAGAGTCGCACGTTGGGTTTCACGATGTGACCGAAATAAACCTAAGGAAAATGCAGACCAAAACCCAATTTTGTTAAGCGAGGATTTCGATTAAAAAATTGAACGCTTTCTAACTAAAGAATATCCATATTTGTATGGACTTTGTTGATTATGTGATGAACCTTCCACCGTGTCTTAAAGAAAACCCCGACTTCCCTAGAATCAAACTCGACAGAGAACCTACAAGTCTAATGAAAAATTCCCCACCTGCTAATATGCATTCTATTCAGCCGCAGTGCAACGAATGTCAGTCATGGCTCGATAGGTATTACAGAGACGTGCATTTGCTTCAGTCTTGGATCAAGTCCTTGGAGGACCAGGGGAATGTGCTAACAAAAGAGAATGACAGACTGCAAAACATAGCTCAAACCAATGATAAAAGACAAAAAACCACAGGGTATATTTTTTTTAAGAACGTGGAAGCGACGACTGCCATTATGAAGTGAGATCGGAAG
>CBVK0100408173.1:0-18155 GCA_900067695.1 Picea abies | reverse complement strand
ATCATTTAAATATTCCTTCTGTATTTTGTCATCTCACTTTATCATTTAAATAATATTTCTTGATTTTGTCACTTCTCTTAATTATTTAAATAATCCACCTTGACTTCGTCACTTTACTTTATCATTTAAATAATTATTTCTTCTTTTCAAGCACTCTGACTTCTTTGACCTTTTGGGACTTCAAGCCAACATGTGAGGGTCCTCCAACTTCGTAAGGCCATAAATCTCAAACCGTGAGGAGTTATGTGACATTCCACATACCATCGGAAATGGTATGACAAGAACTATCCATCTAGGATAGTTTCACCAACAACTTCATTGATCTTCATCTCATTATTCCACATAGAAGAATCGATCCTCCACCTTATCAACCATGATAAGTCTATAATGATTCATCTTTTCATCAATCCACCAATGCATCATATACATCAACTATGCATCATGTATCAATGACAACTCATTGATCCATCTTCATCATATCAATGACAACTTATTGATCCATATCCATCTATGCATTATCATCAAGGATAATACCTATTTCATTACATCAATCATCATTCAGTCAATCACTTGAAATCAATCAATCAAAACATTGGCATCAATGACAACATGATCCAACAATATCCCCCTTTGGCATTGATGGAAATACTAACATTGATGTAAACACCAATTACTAATTATTGATGTCAACATGTAGATAAGGCATGCTCTACATCAATAGTCAATGTGACTATATCTCCCAAATGTGACTATCTCTTCCAATCAATAATCATTAATCACATCAATGTGATTATCTCTCCCCCTTTGACATCAATGGAAAAGGGCCATTCTCCTCTTGGGGTTGCTCCCCCCTGTGTGAGTGCCTTTGACCTTCCTCTAAAAAATCTCTCTCCTTTTGAACAAGGGATATCACTCTAATGTAATGATGAAGATACATCGAACATACTCCCCCTGTGACCATTTCTCCCCTTGGAATTATGCTTATGTGCTATTTCTTCAAATATAGGGCTCTTTTCTAGGTATGCATCTGATAAATATCTCCTCCTAGAATCATGGGAAGAATAATGACTCCCCCTATGGGTATGTCTCCCCTATCGTCTCTGCAAGATGAACAATATGATACCATATAATGATCCTTGGACCTTTTGATGCATCAAACTCATGCAATACCAAGCATCATGAGGCAAAAGATATGTCAACAATGAAACAAAGAATCATGAGCAAAATATCAACCAGGTACATCCTATACAAAAATGTGTTCTTATCATGAACAAAACCTATGTACATCAACCATGTACATCAACATCATGCAATGTGCCAAAAGATATCATCCATGGAATGTATCAATCATATTCCTCTATCAATATGCCAACTTGTGCATCTACCAATATGCCAACCATGTGCATCCACCAATATGCCAACCATGTGCATCTACCAATATGTCAACCATGTCCATCTACCAATATGCAAAACAATTTATCATATCACTCATGATATGTCTCCGTCATGAACCAAGTATCATAATCATGTATCTCAAACAAATGCCAATTTTTGTGCTAATCAAGTAGTACCAATGGTGTAGTATTATCAAGCATATGCCATCTATGAGTGTACCAAACATGTATCAAATATAGATCAAGCTATGAATCATCAATGATGTACAACATGATCACCTCATCAACTCACCAACCACATTTCCCAATGTGTATCCCATCCATATGCTAAATGCATGCATCAAGATTTCCAACAAGTAAGCTTCCAAGGTGTCATAACTTCATTGTCATAACCAACATTGTTATTCAACAGAAAATGAATTAATCCATACTCATGGGTTAGTGCCATGAACCCAATATTTTATTTTACATCATCAACTTACATAATTCCAATATAGAATCATGAAAACCTATAGCAAACGGTGTCAGAACCTCCAATAAACCATGTCAGACCCTGCATCACAGAGTTATACCATCACATCAAATTGCAACCCATGTGCATTTCCTTTTTCCCAAGTATTTTTCACATATACACGGCCTGTTGCACATACAGTTCATGTATATACACGACCTATACAAGTTCAACTTGCGTATGTACGTGATTGATACCACTGTCACACGTGTATACCTTAGTAGATGACATACTTGAGCTTCCCTTTAGACTTTATTTTTTTTCTGGATGCTTTGTCTTCTTCACCCACTTCTGTATATGTCCCTGCTCTTCAAAACTTGAGCTCTAAGAATCCATATTTTGAAAGATGTCTCCCTTCCTTACTTCATTCCTTCTTCTAGCCATGCTATGTGAAGTCCTCAACATGGAATTTCTTCTTGTGTTCCATCACTCCTAGGATTTGTGGCTAAATACACTACAACTATAGCATCTAATGGTGTTACAGTGAACAACAATGTGTCCTACTTGATCACATCTCCAACACCTCATGGTGTTATAAAATATCCCATTATATCTCCTTTCATAATACCTACATTCAAAAGATTTGTGACCATATCCATTACATGAATAACAATGCCCATGAAAAATACTTTCATACCTTTGCGTTGGTGTCCCAAGAATAGCTTCTTGATGTCTACCTTGCTTTGTTCTTTTGAGATTTTCTTTGCCTTGTGTAGATGGTAGTTTTGCAACATTGTCTTCCTTCTTTAATGGACTTACCTCATGCTTCTTTGAGGTGATTTCTTCAACATCTGTAGCTTCTTCTTTGTATCCAAGTACTGATTTATCACATGGTGATCCTTGACTTTCCAAGATCTCATCCAAGATTCGTGAGCTATTCAAGAATTTGTTTGAATTTTCCACTTTCTTTCTAAGATCAACAATTTCAGCTTCTAACTTACAACATGACTCTTCCTTTTCTTTATTTGATTCTTCAATAGTTCCTCTATCCTTTTGGCTTCTTCAATTTGGGTCTTGAGATGGACAATAGTATCAAAACTTTTGTTAATCTCATCATCTACATTTATATCTTCTTTTCCATTCTTTAGTCTTGTGATATATTCTTCCTTTTCTTCTAATTGATTATTATTGATCTCTTCTTGTTCCTTGAGCATTTCCTTTAAATTCAAGATGTGCCTTAGAATCCTCCTAAGAAACTTCTTAGTGTTATCAGAAATATAGTTATAGTCTATATAATAATGATCACTTTTATATCTATATAAACCCTCTTCAACTTCCTTGTGAAGTTTTAATAGATTTTCTTCTATTCTTTTCATGGGATAATTACCATCAAACTTTACACAAACTATTTCTATATCTTATTCTTCACTTGAAAAGAAAAAATCATCATCATCATTGAAATCAAGAGTTTTTGAGGTTTCTTTACCTTCATTTGAAATATCTTCACGATATTCCTTTTTGCCAACATCAACACATAATTCTTTGCCTTCATTTGAAATGTCTTCAAGATCTTCCTTTGTGCTATCATCACTTGATTCTTTATCTTCACTTGAAATGTTTTCAAGATCACATTTAGAAATAATACAATCAAGGGTTTTTGGAGATTCTTTACCTTTAATAATCTTGATGGAGTGATATTCAATATCTTCCTTCTCCTTCTTGCTTTGATATGTCTTCTCTAGCTTTAGCCATAGATCCTTGGTGGAAGTGCATTGTCCAATGCTCTCTTTGATAGGGCTTGAGAGTCCCCTAAGAATGGTCTTGAGAGCCAATGCATCATTCTTCTTTCCTTCCCGTTGAGCTGCAAACTTTGACTTGTTCTTTAATGAAACTGATCCACCAATGGTTGCCTTCCAAACAAATACTCCCATTTCCTTCAAATGTACTCTCATATCTATTCGAATAGTTTTCCTCATAAATAATTGGAACTTCATCATCCATTTGTGTGTCTATGGATATCCTTCAAGCTTGTTAAGGCTTGTAGTGAAGGCCCTCTCTGATACCAATTGTTGGACACACCTAATAGACTTAGAGGGGGGGTGAATGAGTGTGGGATTGTTTTTCCAAAACTTCCCTCTTACACAAAACTCATTAGTTAGCATTCAACATCTTACTCATTTCTCATTGTTGTAATTTATGACCAGTTAGATGTGAACACATATCAGCAATATATCATCAACAAGTCGTCACCACAAGGAACACAAAGAACACAAGATGTATGTACAATTTTCTTTTTATTATGGACTACAATCCTTGGGGTTTTCAGCAACAAATGAATAGAGTATAACTCTATAAGAGAACCATCTCTATCATGCAAGACTCAACTTACACACTCAGCACCAACTGAGATGAGGAAACAATTTTCAACAGATATTAATCTGCAATGGGTACGCAACCTGTCGGTAGTGCATCACATGTATGTACACACCCTACCAGTAGTACAACCCACATGTATACATGCCCAAGCAGTACTACAGCCTATGTATACTCTCCCAAAGAGTACTACAACATGCATATGCCTTCTGAGCTATTAGGGTTTATCCTTCAAGATCAACTCAGATCCTTTGCAACCAATTTATCATTCTCTTCTATTTATCACTATCCAAACTGACCACCATCCAGTCACAACACATCTAAGCTCTCCAATAGCTTACTCATGCTCCACAACCAATCAATATGAATGCTACTCAATCATGCATAAACAATCAACATACTATGGCCATCATATCAGTACTGAATCATAAGAGTGTTGCTCACTCCATCAACCAACATAAACCACATCATAGCTGTTGAAACAGAACTCGATTTTTTATTTTTAAGATAAAAAATATCTCCCATACGACAAATTAGAAATGCCTTTGTGATTCAATTTTGGAAAAAATGGTTAAAATTCAAACGAACGTATACTCCAAACACTTTTTCAAATAATATTGCAAATGAACCATAATGATAAAACTTAAAGAAATGTTAAATTCATATCGGGATATTGGGATTCGCAAGTTTTGTTTTAACAATTTTCAATATACATCAAATAGTGAAACCCCGATCTCCAATTTCCCGATATATTAATCCTTGACTAATTCATAATATATTCAAATCACATTTAAAAAAAAAAAAGGTTTAAAAACTTTAAGTTAATCCAATCGGGAAATCGCAATTCGCGATTTTGCAATAACAAACAAATTTAACATCATATTCTCTGATTTTCTGACCCCCAATTTCAATTGATTCTTAAGTAAGTTTTGAATTTAATTTAATCAATGTTAAGTATGATTAAGAGTAATAATATCATAGGGAAATCGTGATTCGCGATTCTGCGAACAGTAATTTTCATATCATCAAATATCCCGATTCCCCGATCCTCGATTTCCCGATTTCCGATTTCTTGATTAACGAAATTATCAAAAGTTAAGTCGGGTTAATTAAGATAATAATGGGTTTTAAACTAAATTAATACATCGTGATTTCAGCAATCGGGGTTTTACAATGGCTTATTTCTTTGACATCAATAGTTTCGAAACTCCGATGAAAGTGTTTTCAAATTCAAATCGAAATTAACATTAATTAACCATTTTTTGAAACAAAGATTAAGGTTTTAAACTTTTAATAAATAATCATTAATGCAATAATTATTCGATTTGGTAAGTTTCTATCATATTTAAAAATATCGCAAGAACTCAGGTACAAACATTAAATGTAGATTATCAGGAATATCTTTTGCATGTATTTCATAACATATAAACAAATCTCAAGGATTTTACGATATATTCAAAATAATTGTTGAAACGTTTACATTATTTTGAAGCTAAATTCTTCTCTGTTACAGGTATTCGAGCGAATACAGAGTTTTACTCCTCTTTTGGGCTATTCCATAATTGGTGGTTTTGCTTGCTCTGAAATCTTGCTACTGAGGTACTAAACACAGAGCTGGTGAACATACAATCATGGCGCCTAAAAAAGATTCAAAGAAAACCGAAGAACAACTGGAAGGTGACATCATTTCAGACACTTCTGTAGCTGGAGTAGTTCACAATCTTAAATCATGGGCTGAAATTGCAGAGAAAATGGACAATGAACTTTCATATTCTGATAATGGCATAGACAACCATCTCTGAGACATCGCCGAATCAGGTCTTCATAAGGTTGCATCACGTCCGAGACTGGTTTCATATACAGATATGATTGTCTGGGCACTAGATAAGGTGGACGTTCCGACAAGAAGTATCCTAAACGAGCAAGGAGCTGTTATCGGCTCGTTCAGGCCCGAACATATACAAGTAATGTATAAGCTATCTCCAAATTATAGGCACACTTTTAATAAATAATTTGTAGCTGCTTTTCAACAAAAAGAATGTGTAGAAGGTGGCCAATCATATTCTGATATGATAAAAGGATGGGCAAGAGATGAGAACAAATTTAGGGTTGATGCACATGAGATATATGCCACTGCTTCATTGAATGAATACATCATGTATTTAGGAATGATGTTATGTAGACTCTTTGGAAGAAAAGATCCTTTTCATTTCAATCCAGACTGGACACCATTTTTAGAAGAGGTTTCAGAAGGGCGTAGTTTTAATTGGCATAAAATATTATCAGATAACATTACCTCAGAAGTTATGAACTACAAAACAGCTAGGGAAAAGGGACAGCCAATGGCCTTTTATATGTCGTCTTATATAATGGATGCTATTTGCTTTAAGACCCCATTCCCATTGATGAATTGGAGTTGGGATCCTTCCTGTGCAGAGCCTGTCCATAAGTATCATTTGGCTCTGTGGGAAGACCATGCCAAAGATAATTTTTATGAGGTATGTCATTATGTTATAATTCCCCTACACAGAATGTTCTTCGGATGTGAACCTCCTCGAATTTCACATACCATTATAGAAAATCTTCAGACAGTTGCTGATTGGTTCGTTGAAGAACATTTCTCATATGTTAGGGTTTATGGATGTTCTATCCCACCACATACACTTCCAAAAATACTCCCAGATAGGTTAATTTGCAGAGAAGTATCTTATCAGTTAGTAAATGGCGGAATTGGACTTGAACTAAAATATCAACAGAAGAAGTCATGGTCGTATTTTCCTGTTTATTTAGGAAAATTTGCTTTGTTAAACTTCGGTCATTCCAAGGCAGAAGCAGAATCATTGAGTGAAGTAAAATTAGTAGATATAGAACACAGGAAACATGATCCATATCAAGTTATAAATCGGCATGTTGCACAGTGTGGGTTGAAAGCATATGAACATGAAGATTCTTTTTATGATGATATTTTCAGGAATGTTAAGTCATATGATAAAGTTCAAAACAGGGTGCAGACCTTGTCACCTGATGCACATGTGGGGTTTGCATCTTTCCAAAGGAATAGAAGACAATGTTTACCAAAGATTTTACAAGGCGAAGTGTCAATATCAGAGCAGGGGTCAGAAACCATTCCTCCTGGTTTCGAAACTATTATTCAATATGATACAAGTGATAAAAGTAAACTGAAGGACTCTGAGACACCTCCTGAGAATACAGAAAGTTCACAGAACAAAGAGACACAAACAGAAAAAGGGAAAGGAGCAGAAACAAATCCCATACACCTTGATGATATTCCAGAAACAGTTGGAGGAACAGCTTCAAGGGAACTTGGGAGTCCCATAACAGCATTAACCCCACTACAAGCTACTTTTGGAAATCCTCACGAGGGAGCTCTGTACGTGAGTGACTTAGAACCAATTAGCAGAGATGAAATACCATCATCGGATTATTTTTTCAGCAAGAAAAGGAGAGCTATGTTGAAACAGGAATTACATCATGTAGGTGAAAGGACAATTAAAAAACACAAAATTATTATTGATGGAAAAAAGCTAAAAGAAACTGAATTTGCTACAGAACTAGCAGGGACTTTGGGGGCCGTAGCATTGGCAAATATGTACTCTGTAGGAAATTTAATCACCATGATAGAGCAGAAAGATCAGGAAATTACACAGCTACAGGACAGACAGAAAGAAAATGAAAAATTGATTGAATGGGGTATACAAAAAGGTCTTGAGCAAGCCAGGCTCAAAGATATACAGGAAATTCAAAAGTTAAATGAAAATAAATCGCTGCAAGATAAGATCATTTCAATTGCTAACCAAGTGATTGGAATAGATCAATTCAAGACTAAAGCAGCTGCGATATATGCTAATATCCAGAAAGAACAACAAAAGATATTTTGCAATCTGGAAACCATCCAGAGTTATTTTTATGAATCTAAAAGATCCTTGGACAAGGTCGTGTTAAAAGAAATGGAAGCTAAAGCGGTAAGAAATTCTTTCAAAAAGATACTCACTGGTTTACAGAAGGAGGAAATTGGAAAATCACAAAAGTTGTCTATTGCAGATCAGTTAAAAGGAGATGCAATGATAAAAGTTTGGGAAACAAACTTGGATGGTTATAAAAAGATCACAAAAAATGTCAATGAAGATTGCCAAAAGATTTTTGATTCCATTGAAAAAGAGTCAACACATATCAGGGCAGATGGATTACCTGATTCATTAGGAGAGATTGACATTAACAGGTATCAACTGAAGGAAAAAGAGGAACTGGAAGAGAAAAAACCTGAAATTTCAAATATCAAAATAGTCAATATGGCTGAAATCGAGAAGCTAATGATAACTTCCAGTTCAAAACTGGAAAAAGTTAAATCTACAGAGAAAGCAATTGCAAACCAGTTGCCAGAATTACAAAGAATCTTCTTCTCCTTTGAAGCTAACGAGATACCTGAGGCTCCTAAGGCTTTGGTGAACTTTTTAGAAAAGCATGTTCAAGCAACTGGAGCAGATAAAGAAAGTTTTTCTACTCAGAGTTAAAACTTTGTAAATATTTCTATTTTTAGTATTTTGTAATAAATTATAAACGGTTGACATTAGTCTATTGCAACCGAGAGATTAGGGAGTTGGTTAGTTACCAACGGAAATTTTGGACAGAAATGTATAAATATAATTTCGTGAGGCTGAAACAAGGCTTCAGAAATTTTGGGGGAAAAAGACAATTTTGTACGATCAGCTTTAAAGTTTATCAGAATATCATTCAGAACAAGATTCTGGATCTTGTCATTCAGTGACTATGTTTCTGCCCTTCTCTAGTTTCATTTGTTAAATCTTCTTCTTAATGTGCATTTCTAGCAAGTGAATCAATTTGGAATTATATGCAATTGTTGTTTATAGTACCATATTGGTTTGGATGTTGAGTGTGTTACAGTTTTGCCTCTGGAATTATTTCAATAATTTTAAGACCTGTAACCTTTTGTTCCTTAATATTTTCTTTTGTAAGAAAACCTGCGTTCCTTTCTTTATTGTAATGGAAATATAAGATTCTTTCCAGACTAAAGCCTTATATTTCTCTGTGTTATGTTTCATTGTTTACAATTTCATAATTGTAACTGAACCCGGAAACAGCCTTGCTTGTGTCTTTATTTTTATGTTTTAAATTTTAAAGTTGTTTTATCAATATCTTACCTGAATGTCTGAAGTAACAAAATTTATAAAAAACCCTTTTATAAAAATATAAAAAATCAATCACCCATGACAGTCCCTAATGGAAGACAACCAAACGTAGAACCTAGTTTACAAGATTAAACCAGCATTGCATTGAACCTATTTAACACCATCTTACAAACTGCAACAAATAGAACCGAGTTAGAACGATCGTGGGCAACGACTGAACGCGACATAACCATCTAGGAACAAAGGGAAGAAAGATAGAGACAGTTGAGAAACTGAATCTGATCTAGTTTTCTTTGTTTCATTGTTTTAAAAGTATTATCATTTTTGGATGCCTAGATGGTGTGTTTTATAGACTTAAAACACAAACTATGGAACAACATCTTTTTGGCGCCGTTGTCGGGGAGCGAAGTAACGAATTAATTCCCTGGGTAGAACGACATTGACACTTTATGTTCTTGATAGTGAACAAGAGCAGAAAACTTTATAAGGCTAATCATCTTTCACTTGGTGACTCCACATTGAATAAGTTGGCTAGTAGCCGACAAAACACCAGAAGAAATCTGGATACCAAACAGACCTCACCAGTCTCAAATCCAGAGAAAATCTTAAAATCAAGAAAATCTTTTAAACAAACCCTTTTATCAACTTTTACTTCAGATCAATCTAATTTTACAAAATCAAATTCTTCTGAAACTTTAGAACGATCACTTTCGCTTCCACCCACTTTTGACACATTTTCTTTTCCCGAAGTATCATCTCCTGTCTTCACAGAATCTCCCCCACACGTTGTCACAACTTCAGTCCCAAACCCAACTATGGTAGGATTAAATGTTGGAGGAGGTGGCGGAGGTGGTGGAGGAGGAGGGAATCAAATACTAGTCCCTAGAATTTTTGCCAAAGTGGCCGCTAGGTATGCTCCCTTAGTTCTTCCTACCGCCCTTCATGATTTACCCGAAAATTATACGAAGAGCCTCCCCAAATTTACAGGGGAGGGTGACCTAACCGCACAAGAACATATCAATTTCTTCGATCAATTCGCGGACATTCTGGGAATAGAACTTGAAGATGTCTATTCCATATTACTTGTTCAAACCTTTGAAGGACAGGTAAGAACTTGGTTTAGATCCTTGCCGGTTGGATCATTAGGATCCTATCAAGAACTCGAGAATGCATTTGTCAGACAATGGGGTGAGATAAAAGACCACCTCTACTACTTAACAGAATTTGGAGCACTTAAAAAGAAAAATTCTGAATCTGTTTTGGAGTTTACACAATGATTTAACAAACTATATAACAAGATTCCAACTGAAGTTAAGCCTTCCCAACCTTCAGCCAAAGTTACTTACGTTGGAGCCTTCGATCCTGACTTTGCTTTATTGCTGATGGAGAGACGGTCAGTAGATCTTCCTAAGATGCAAGATGATGCTGTAGAAATTGAATCAAATATGATGGCATCTGGAAAGTTAAAAGTGAAAACAGAAAATGTTAATAAAGAAAATAGAAAATTTAAAGAACAAGGTGGACCTTCAGGGTCAGGGAAATCTACTGGAGACAAAATAGAAGAGATGGCTAGGGTCATCCAACAACTCTCCAATAAAATTTCTAAAATGGAATTAGAAAAACCTAGAAGGGATAATTTTCCCCGAAAGGATTTCCAAAAAAATCCTGAGCCACAAGGACCACATAAGACTATAAAAAACGAAGACCAGAAATTTCAAGCACCTTTTAAAACTGAAGATTATATCGGAAAAGAAGACTTTGGTGGATTTGAGCAGTTGGACGAAGACATTGAGTGTCTTGGTGATGATAACAGGTATCCCTATGTGTCTAGACAAGACTATGATGCATCGTTGATGAGGGAAAGCAAATCAGAAGATACAATTAATGACAATACAACTGATGATTATGCATATCAAAGTGTTGCAGACGACATCATCGTTGATTTGCAAGAAAGATATAATCTAAGGTCGAGAAACAAAAATCTTCCTAATATTCAAGCAAAAAAGGTTTTTCTTAGAAACGATAATAATGAGGAAAATCCTAAAGTTGCAGATAAACATTCTGCAAACAGAGATATAACAGATAATCCTGTACAATTAGATCCTGTAAATACTCCAACCCCTGTAAATATTCAAAAACCTGTAAAAGAAAATAAGGTTGCATCACAATGGAAAACTGAGAAAAAGATTATGGAAGCCCCACAGATTGAGAATGACAAGGCCATAGGAAATTTTAACTTAGAAAACGAAATAAACAAGATTAAAATTCCTGTCCTTCTTGTTGAACTAACCAAGAATCCGGTATACCGGAAACAAATAGCTAAAATGATTAATTTCTCTGAAAAGGAAAGTCAAGCGGACTCAATTAACTTGGAAGATGATAGACCTATCGTATCTTTCGGTCCGCACGTAGAAGGTCCCAAAGACATTGTAGCTCCTTTTTACATCACACTTGTTGTTTTTGATCACCTTTTACACAATTGTATGTTAGATTCTGGAGCTTCACATAATGTCATGCCCAAAGCAATAATGGATAAACTTGGTCTTGAAGTCACTAGGCCATATGGTGATCTGTACTCTTTTGACTCTAGGAGAGTTAAATGCATAGGAATGATCAAAGACCTCGTAGTCAACTTGGCTCAGATACCCTCTAAAAGCATCCTCATGGATGTAGTAGTTGCAGATATTCCACCTAAATATGGAATGCTACTATCCAGATCTTGGGGTGCTAAACTTGGAGGATCCATTCAGTTAGACATGACATATGCGACCATCCCTGTTTTTGGAGGACAATTCACTCGTTTATACAGGGAAACTCGGATGGCCTTTACTGTGAGCGACCCCAAAAACCCAAAAAATCACCCTGTATATATCGCAGATCAAGATTTAGGAAACTGTATTTTATCATTAGACGATGATTTCGAGATAGATGTAGATAATATAGATACCGAAGAAAAAATTCCAAAAAACGAAATAAAGGAAAATGTATATAGCACTGGTACATGGAAGATGTTTTTTGATGGAGCCTCTTCTTATCTCGGAGCTTGAGCCGGAGTAATCCTCATTGCGCCTAACGATCAATTTGTAATACATTTTTCTTATAGGCTCCAGTGGTATATAGATTGTACTAATAACGTATGTGAATGCGAGGCTTTAGTGCTCAGTTTAGAAGCTGCGCAAAAAATGAAAATAAAAAATATTGAAGTGTTCGGGGATGCCGAGTTAATCATAAAACAAGTAAACCGGAAATACCAAGCAAAACATCCTAGGTTAAGAACTTATAGAAACTGTGTTTGGGATTTAGTCGAAAATTTCTTCACTTCTGTGAATTTCCATTTTGTACCTAGATCTGAAAACCAACAGGCCGATGCCTTAGCTAAAGCCGCTTCAACATTTGACCCCCCAACGTCTTTTGATTTGAAATATCATATTCAAATGAGGCATCGACCTTCCATACCTAATAATGTACAACATTGGCAAGTTTTTGAAGATGATGAACAACTCAGAAAATTCCTTGAATCTGTAGATGAGTTTTCAAAAACTTATAATGATCAGGAAAATCAAAATGATCATTTTTGGATCATGCAAGAAGGTGAAGATGTAAAGGAGTTCCATGACAAAATTTTCGATCACCGGATGCTTGTTCTGAAAAATAACCAAATCCCCAAAGGTCTGATCCCTTTCGAAAGACTCTTCATTAAAGACGATATCCCTTCTAAATCCACTCTGCAACCTCAACCAGAAGAGGTTGAAGACTGCAATATAGGAACTGTAAATAATCCTAAAAATGTCAAATTATCAAAATTTTTGTCAGTAGAAAACAAAAATAAATATACAGAGTTATTAAAAAAATATAAAGATGTGTTTGCATGGTCTTATGAAGATTTGAAAAATTACGACACCTCGATGATTGAACATAAAATTCCACTCAAACCAGGTGTTAAACCATTCAAACAAAAACTTAGACAATTTAATTCGATCTTGTTACCTGTAATTGAAAAAGAGGTTAAAAAACTTTTGGATGCTAAAATTATTTTCCCTTTGAGATATTCTGATTGGGTTGCTAATTTAGTACCGGTAAGAAAGAAAAATGAAGAGATCAGATTATGTGTTGATTTCAGAAATTTAAACAAATCTTCTCTAAAAGATAACTACCCTCTACCGAAAATGGATCATGTGCTAGAAAAAGTAGTAGGGGCAACTAGGATGTCAATGATTGATGGCTTTTCGGGATATAACCAAATTGTTGTTTGTGAACCTGATAGAGAAAAGACTGCATTCACTACTCCTTGGGGTACTTTTATGTATGATAAAATGCCCTTTGGATTAATGAATGTAGGAGCTACATTTCAATGAGCAATGGATATTGCCTTTATTGGTGAAAGAGATAAGTTTGTAGTGATATATCTAGATGATCTTACTGTGTTTTCAAAATCAGATGAAGATCACATTATTCATTTAAAACAAACGTTTGAGAAATGTCGTAAGTATGGTCTTTCATTAAATCCAAAAAAATCTCATTTTGCAATGCAGGAAGGCAAATTGCTAGGCCATATAGTATCTCGAGATGGTATAAGAATTGATCCGAAAAGAGTAGAGGCCATAGAAACATTGGCGATTCCTAGAAATGTTAAAGAGATTCAGTCTTTTCTAGGAAAAATAAATTTTTTGAGAAGATTCGTGCCCAATTTTGCTGAAATTGCTAAACTGATCAAAGATATGCTCAGAAAGAACAGCGAAGTCAAGTGGACCACTGAAGAAAGGGCATCTTTTGATCATATTAAAAAAGTTATAAGTAAAGCTCCGGTATTGGCTAGTCCAAACTATCTTAAAGAGTTCTTCATTTTTTCATTTGCTTCAGAACATAAATTGGTTGTTGTTCTCCTACAAAAGAATGAGGAGGGTTATGAGCAACCCATCGCCTTTTTCAGTAAGAGCCTCCGAGATGCTGAGCTGAAATATAACATAATGGAAAAGCAAGCTTATGCAATGGTCAAAGCCCTGAAGGCTTTTAGAACGTACGTATTACATTCAAAAATCATTGCATACATTCCTACCAGTGCTGTGAAGGATATTTTAGTACAAGAAAACAGTGATGGTAAGAGGGGTAGATGGCTTTCAAAAATACAGGAATTTGACTTGGAGGTGAAGCCAACTAAATTAGTTAAAGGACACGGTTTAGCTAGATTGCTAGCTGAATCTAATTTTCGGGCTCTTGGTATGAACAACGCTCAAGAGGAAGAAGATTGGATAGATATGAATGAGATTGATGACCAGATAATTGAAGACAAATTCATTGCATCTGATTGGTATAAAGATATAGTAACATATCTTTTAACCTTGAAATGTCCGGATGAATTGTCAGCTTCCAAAGCCAGAACATTAAAATTACATGCAGTTAAATATTGCATCTCTCAGAAAAAGTTATACTGGAAAGACCCACTATGTTTCCTCTTAGTTTTTTTAGTTGAATCAGAGACAGAGGAAGTCATTAATCAGTTTCATGAAGGGGTCTGTGGAGGACATCATGCATGGAGAGCAACAGCATACAAAATTTTAAGGGCTGGTTATTATTGGCCCAAGCTGTTTCCTGATGTAAATGCTAAGGTAAGGGCTTGTAACCCTTGTCATTTTTTCACTGGGAAATATAATTTACTTGCTATGCTGTTAGTTCCATTTAAAACAGAAGCACCTTTCCAGCAATGGGGGCTTGATTTTATAGGTGAGATAAATCCGCATTCAAGCGCCCAACATAGGTGGATTCTCACTGCCACAGATTACTTCACCAAGTGGGTGGAGGCCATTCCTACCAGGAAAGCCACTGACTCAGTGGTTATAGAATTTTTGGAAGAGAATATATTGGCCATATTTGGATGTCCTAGAAAAATAGTAACAGATAATGCTCAAGCTTTCAAGTCAATGGCAATGATTAGTTTCTGTCGAAAACATAATATTCTCCTTGGACATTCTACAACATATTATCCACAAGGAAATGGATTGGATGAATCTTCTAATAAAAGTTTGATCAGCATAATAAAGAAAGTCTTAAAGGAAAATAAAAAATCCTGGCACCTACATTTAAAGTATGCTTTATGGGCTAATCGGATGGGAACGAAGAAATCTATTGGTACCTCACCATTTCAGATGGTTTATGGTACAGATGTGGTATTACCCATAAACTTAGCACTTCCTGTAATGAAGTTGTGGCAGGATGAGAAAGAAGAGCCAAATCCTCTTACCAGAAGAATAAACCAATTAATTGAAGTCCAGCAGAACAGAGATGTAATAGATGAAAAGCTACAGAGGTACCAGGATAATATGAAGCTGTTATTTGATCGCAAGGATAAAAACAAGAACTTTCTTTCAGGAGATCTAGTTCTAAGGTGGGACGCTCGAAAGGAATATTCCGGTAAACACAATAAATTTGATCACATCTGGTATGGACCTTTTAAAATCTCATCTTCTGAAGGTAACAACTCTTTTCTACTGGAAAATTTAGATGGTAAGATTCTAAACACTCCTGTTAATGCACGTTTCTTAAAGCATTACATGGAATAAAAATAAATAAATAAAATCTAAATAAAATAAAATAAATGTGTGCATACAGATTTCTGTCTTAAAATATTTATAAAAAAATAAAAATAAAATAAAATAAAAAATAAAAAATTCTTATGTAAAAAATAAAATTTATAAAATCATAAAAAACATAAATAAAAATAATTTGTGTCTTTGAGATAGTTTCTGCCTGAGTAGTCGAGTAGGAGCTAGTCTAGTCTTTGTATATTCGAAGACCTAAGACTAAATGTCTTGATTTTCTATACAGTTTTATCTCAAATTTACAAATACACACCCTCTACATGTTTTGTATATGAGTTCAACAACTTGATGTAAGAATACTCTGAAATAAAATTCGAATATTAAGCCATGTGCCTGAAAGTTGAAAAGATTTCGTATCAAATAGGAAATTTATCAAATGATTGAGTTCAGATAGGCCAATATTCATCTTTTTCTCTCTAACTAAAAATGGTTAAGTTTGAGATTATATCTATATATCTTAAGTTGTTTAACAGTTTGTCTGAACTTTTTAGCTTGCTCAAAAGAAGATCCTTTGAAAATGCTTTCCCATTTCTCTATTGACTTAGGAAGTTTTGAAGGTTGAGAAACATTGACCCAGAATAATCAAAACAAGTGGACAGACCTTGATTATAAAATTGTACACAGATCACCAACCCTGATATTAAGTATCACTGATTGCCCCCGCTTCATAATTCTGAGCTAAATATAAGACAGATGGGGAAAGGAAATTCATAACTGATTGTCCCCATCTAGTCATACACACGATGAAAGGAAATTCATTTAAATGATTGCCCTCGTCTGAAAATATAAAATAGATAACTTCACCGGGGTACTGAACAGGCCTGCTGGTAGTGAAGCAATGTCTAAAAAATAAAATTAGCGCTCGAAGCGGTGAAAGGAAATTCAGTAAAAAGGGACAGATAACTTCACCGGGGTACTGAACAGGCCTGCTGGCAGTGAAGAAATGTCTGAGGTATCTGTAACGGTGTCACACTTATCTATAATCTATTCTAGTTATCAGTGTTTCGAAAACTGGATATGCGTCTTAAGTCAAATAGAGCTTCCCAGTTTTAAAATTGATGAATTCTGTTTCGATTGATGCAAGCTGGAAGCTTCAATAATCTGTTGAGTTTCTAAAGATTATTCTAAACATCTCAATACTAACTCAATTTTGGAATGAAAGAAAAATATGGAAGAAGACCATAACTGACTTTCAACAAATGATAAGTTTTAAAAAATAAAATCAAAAATCAAAAATCAAAATTTTAGAGGTTGTTCGTGATTCTCTTTTCCTATTTTTTAACAGTTTATCAGCGATAAAATTTTGACCCCATTACCCAATGTAGGCACTGAGTCTGCATGTTCTCCTCGTCCCGCAAGGAGACGAGGTCCCCAGTTGGAGCCTATGTTGAAACAGAACTCGATTTTTTATTTTTAAGATAAAAAATATCTCCCATACGACAAATTAGAAATGCCTTTGTGATTCATTTTTGGAAAAAATGGTTAAAATTCAAATGAACGTATAGTCCAAACACTTTTTCAAATAATATTGCAAATGAACCATAATGATAAAACTTAAAGAAAGGTTAAATTCATATCGGGATATCGGGATTCACAAGTTTTGTTTTAACAATTTTCAATATACATCAAATAGTGAAACCCCGATCTCCGATTTCCCGATATATTAATCCTTGACTAATTCATAATATATTCAAATCACATTTAAAAAAAAAAGGTTTAAAAACTTTAAGCTAATCCAATCGAGAAATCGCAATTCGCAATTTTGCAATAACAAACAAATTTAACATCATATTCTCCGATTTTCCGACCCGCGATTTCAATTGATTCTTAAGTAAGTTTTGAAGTTAATTTAATCAATGTTAAGTATGATTAAGAGTAATAATCTCATAGGGAAATCGTGATTCGCGATTCTGCGAACAGTAATTTTCATATCATCAAATATCCCAATTCCCAGATCCTCGATTTCTCGATTTTCGATTTCTTGATTAACGAAATTACGAAAAGCTAAGCCGGATTAATTAAGATAATAATGGGTTTTAAACTAAATTAATACATCTTGATTTCAGCAATCGGGGTTTTACAATGGCTTATTTCTTTGACATCAAGAGTTATAAAACTCCGACGAAAGTGTTTTCAAATTCAAATCGAAATTAACATTAATTAACCATTTTTT
>CBVK0100408169.1:0-13608 GCA_900067695.1 Picea abies | reverse complement strand
TTTTTCTTACACTTGAGACTTGAGACATCTTTGTTAGGTTGATCAAGAGAGATTGGTAGAGGACATAGATATTTGGATCACAAAGGACTATGATTTAAGATCTTCAATAGATGGAGAATTCCTTCCATCTAAAGATCAGATCAAGGAGAAGAGATAACAGAGCCTTCCAAAAGTGGGTTTCAGTCAAGCAAAGCCACAGGGAAGAATTGTTTTGTACTAATTTTTCCATACATGTACGTGGGCGTCGATGGAGACAGGTGCATTTATGTGGTTGTGCAGTAGGGAAATTCACATACATCTTGAAAAGCATGCAGTCCTAGTTCATACAAGAGATCAAACTTTTCTAGGTTTGTTTGCAGTTGTATTTATTTTAGTGGGCCATTATCCTTGTTATGGGAGCCCTTCTTTTAGCATAGTAAAATCATTCTCAGTAGTGGTTTTCCCTTCAAGGTTTTTCCAGGGGTATCTACCCAAAAATATTGGTGTTCATTTGTGCATGATTTGGTTTCCAGATTTCGATTCCATTAGATTTATTGAGTTGAATATTTCAACAATGTGTTTTTGTTTTGTGAGTCGCTAATCTAATTTGCAGTAAGGAAATCACTAGATAAAAAGATACCTAGGAGCTAGAGTAATATGTTTTCAACATGGTGTTAGAGAACATGCTCTGAATGGAAGCTAGATATTATATCCATAACATTTGATAACATATCTATCATATCTACAGAAGATCTTAGCAGATCCATAACCAACAAGAAGAAATCGAAGAACTAGGTTTTTGCAGGTTTACGGAGTTGTATGTGGGGTTGTAGAAGGGAAAAGCACATACATATGCATGTCTCTTTTGAAACATGCGCATGTACGTGAGTAGTAGTAAGAAAAGACACATACATATGCAGGTAGCAGTAAGCATAGGAGCGTCCATATGCGGGGGCCCAGGTTAGTATAGGGGAAATTTCCAACAGTAGATTATTTCCAGGGTAATTTATTAGGTCGTAGGGATGGAAACAACATCGTTGATAATTGAAGACAGATTGTATGGAGCATACAACTTCCTATCTTGGAAAGCAAGATTAACTTTGTTGTTGAAGGAGTATGAACTTTGGGATTTAGTGGACAAATTGGTTGTTCCACCGACAAATATGACATCTTTGGAAGATCAAAACAAGAAGGATATCAAAGAAGAGAGGGTCCTCTTGGATTCAGTGAAGAACCATCTAATTCCTCACCTATTCGAGAATAAGATGACCAAAGAAATATTTTATTCCTTGGTAATTTTATTCTAGAAAAATAACATGAATAAGAAGATGGTATTAAGAAATAATCTCAGATCGCTACAGATGTCTAGATCTGGTAATGTTACCAAATATCTCATGAGGATCACACAAGAGAATGATCAACTTGTAGAAATAGGGGAGAAAATGGAGGTTGTAGAGCTCATGAATGTGGAATTAAATGGTCTTCCCAAATATCGGGAACCATTTTTCAAGGGAGTCTATGCTCGGGTGAATCTCCTAGATTGACAGAGGATTTGGGATGATTGCATCGAGGAAGAAACTTAGAAGGATTCTAAAGAATACAAGCAGGGAGATGAAGAGGAGGAGAACCTGTCCCTTGTCAGTAAGACAAGAAAGGGAAAAGGAAAGGGTTACAAGGGTAACAATGAGGAGTAAACCTCATATCAAGGTAAGAAGTAATTGAGTAAAATAAAGTGCTTCGCGTGTCATGAGTATGGTAAATATGTATCATAGTGTCCGAAGAAGAAGGGGAAAGGGAAGACACAGACAATAAAATCAACAGAGACATAGCTAGATGATTTTGTAGAAACGTTTGAGAAGGAATTTTCAATGTTCTCATTCCTCTATACCGTCACTAAATAAAGGACCATGTGGTACTTGGATAGTGGTGCTTCTCATCATATGACAAGGACATGTGATTTGTTCACTAGATGGTCAAAGATGGAATCAGATCTACAGGTAGAGCTTGGAACTCATGCCAAGTGTGTTGTAGAGGGAGTTGGGAAAGTGAGGTTCTTGCTAGAGTAAAGAGGATTTCTGGAGGTGGCATATGTGTTGTATGTACTAGAAATGAAGAAGAAATTTCTCTCAATTTCATTTTAGGAGTACATGGGTTTTTCCATGACTTTTAGAGAGAGAAAGTAACCATATGCTTAGATGGAGCTATCCCTGACACAACAATCAACATTAGTGTCAGAGAGGGCATATTATACAGGTTGCAAGGCTAGCCTGTAAGAGGATCTAAGGAGATCTTGGATCATGGATCGATGTCAGTGATAGAGGACGAGGAGCAAGAGGCTATGAAGGGTGAGCATCTGAAGGATGAACATAGTTTAGAGAATTCCAGTGTGGGGAGTCAACCTTTAGAGGGGAAGTGGGATTTATCCCCTTCCAGTTCTATTAGGAGGTCGAGTTGGTAGAATATGACATAGATGGATGCTTAGGAGCAGCATAATTATAGGAGAACATTTAGGGAGAGCAAGCATTCAACAAAGTTTCCAAAATTTGTGGAATTTATATGTAGTGTCATCGATTTTGAGACTTCCATTGTTTAGGAAGAAACTAACCAATAGGGTTAGAGGGATGCCAGTGAAGAGGATGATGTGTGTGATATTGTGTCAGGATCGGAGGGAGAACCAATTCCAGGTGGATCTTAGGCAAATGCCTTCCTCGCTAAGAGGGAGTGTTGATGCATGTAGCATCGAATAACTATTTCTACATATGGTTTGTGTCTAGCATGTGGAATTCATTCAAAGCCTTATATATTGGTAACTTTACTTTAGTTAAAGGACTTATTAAAGTGAAATGACCTTATTAATTAATTATTTAATTAATTGAGTTATTTAAGGAAATGCTAAAAGTAATTAGCATGTAATCTCAAGTGAGTGTGAGAAGTAATCTCAACCATCAATCACTTTCGATATTAGAAAAATATTGTAACTCAAGATTATAAAAGGAGAAGGAACTTTCACATAGAGATAGCAAAGGAGGAATTTTTCTAGTGTGGAGTCATTTGAGAGTATAGAATCAGAGAAGGACTTTTACTTACACTTGAGACTCGAGACATATTTTTCAGGTTAATCGAGAGAGATTGTCATAGGACAAAGAGAGTTGGGTCATGATGGAAGGTGATTTAATATATTGGATAGGTGGAGAAGGAATTCCATCTAGAGATCATATCAAGGAGAAGAAAGAATAGAGGCCTCCATAAACAGGTTTCATTCAAGCGAAGCCACATGGAAGAGTTGCTTCATACATAGTTTTCCATACAGGATTTTCATACATGTATGCAGTGCTAGAGGAGATGGTTTTGTTTACACAGATGTGAAGTAGGGACAGTTGCATACAACTCAAAAAGCGTGCAGTTTTGGGTCATACAAAAGATCATACTTTTCTAGGTTTGTTTGTAGTTGTATTTCTCTCAGTGGGCCATTATCTCAATTATGGGAGCTCTGATTTTAGCATAACAAAATCATTCTCAGCACTGGTTTTCCCTCCAGGGTTTTTCCATGGGTATCTACCCAAAAATATTGGTGTTAATGTGTGCACTATTCAGTTTCCATATTTTTCTTCCGCTAGATTTATTGAGTTGAATATTTCAGCAATGTTTTTTTGTTTTGTGAGTTGCTAATCTGATTTGCAATAAGGAAATCACTAGATAACCTGATACATAGGAGATGGAGTAAGAGGTTTTCAACAATACTTGTTCCATAGTTGAGAAAAGCATCCAATGAGTGGAATTTTGAGAGCATAACAGAGAAGGTAGGAGATTGTGTAGCAACCATTCAAGCCACAATGTCAAAGGAAACTCCATAGTGAGAACCTCTTTCTTTGTACTTTATTTCCATAACTGAAGAAAAGAAAGTAGAGCATAGGCCTCACCTTGTAGCTAGTTTTTTTCCAATATTAGGTTTCCAAAGATACATCTTGTGTTCAATTGTGTGGATGGTGTGTATATTCTTTCTTATTCTTTCATTTTCGTATTTAGTTATTTTTGTAAATTCAAGCAAAGATAGTAATTAATTAATCTGCGATCTAAGGAAAAATACTTTGCATACTCTAAGATTTCAGAATATTATAAGATTTTTTAAGACAAATTGTTCTTGTGAAATATCCATGGCCGTTTACAGATCATCCTAGGTGCATGAGAAGTAATTTTGCATGAGCTATCAAAGTTTATCATTTTTCTAGTTAATTTATATTGGATTTAGTTAGTTGCATATCATTCATAAAATGCATCTGAGCAAGTTAATACCTTGTGTTTTCAAACAAAATGCATAACACCTAATAAGTTTACATGATCCCTAGGTTGAAAATTTAAGGTGAAGTTGAGAATTTAAGTACATCTTGTTGTAATTATTTGGACCAACATTTTTTGGTGCTAGTGCTCTAGAGGTATTGAAATTACAGTGGGTTGAACTTTTCGATATTAGATCTATACACTATAGGAGTAGTCATGGTGGAAGGTTAAATACAAACTTCCAAATGTATCTACATAGTTTTTTACTTCTTGAATATGTTTTTTTAGTAATTTTTAGATGCACGCATCAATAAGCTAGATATATCTTGTAACCAAGTTTGAAAATCAATGCAGGGTAAGAAGAAAAAAAATGCACATGAAGAAGAGGAACCTCTCTTTAATTGCTTTAGTTTTTCATTACCATGAGGTTTCTTTGGTTTTGAAGATTCAAATTGATTATTTGGTATGTGCTTTATTTCTATTATTTCCAGAAAACTTTGTCCATACCATTCCATTTTGTTTCTTTGGGCCCAATCCTTCTGAAATATCATTTCATTAATTCCTTAATCATTCCATCCCTATTTTTATTACTTTATCTATTCATCACCATATCTCTTGATTTTACATTTTTTACTCTTCATCTTTCCATTACCTCACTACATACTCTATCGTCACCTTTTTTACCCTCAATTTTTTTTATCTTCACCACTTTTTCCTTCATCTCTCTTTTTATGTGATCTCTACACTTTATTTTTTCCTCTCTTCCTATTTCACTATATTTCATTAACTACTCTTCCACCTTATTCCTAACACTCACCCCACCTCTCCTCTTTAATCACCTTGCTTCCATTTTACCTAGTGTTTTTCCACCTATTATTCTACATCACTTCTTCGCCTTTCTCCATTATCTTTACTCTGCTACCACTATATTTACTCTTCACATCTTTTATTCTTAACATAATGATCCCTCTCATTATTTATCATTCATGTCATGAGAACCTTCTCCATCCCATGAAACATTCAATCCTAGTTGGCAACCATTTCTTTTCATACCCCCATCATTTTCATACCCATATCCACCCCAAATACCCATTCAATATCTATTGTAAGTGCACATTTAGTCCCTTTTTTCTTAAATGTCTATTGTCTAAAATATCACCACATATTATTCAATGTTTTGATATTGAATTTGGTGATTGGTTATGTAGATAGAATTACAGGAATAATCACACTTGTTTATTACCAATCACTATCAAAGAAAAGGATAATGAGGAACAAGTTCATTTTATAGCCAAAGGAGGTTAAAACAATCTCTTCAACAATCTCATGGTATGTCCTTAAATATACTCCATATTTTAATGCTTTTTGGTTAAATCAATGAATCATCATCCATTCCCAAAGACATAAAATCTCTTTCCATCTATTCCATATTACAATGTTTTCCTATTATATAACAACCCCAATAAATCCAGTGACGTTGGCGTACTGCATTAAGATAACAAATTCATTAAATTCTCTAGGATGTCATTAATCCAGGCTTGCTAAAAAATAATCAAAATAATCATGGCCTAAGGAGAAACAAATATTTCTAGAAATTGTCTCCTCTTTTTTTCAATCCATAAGAGAACCCCAACATGATATTCTTACATATAATGTATTTAGAGAGAAAATAAGAGGTATATTGATACTATTGGTTGTGGAGCCTGATTATCTTCATGATTCAAAAGTCTTTGTTTTCAGCCATGTTTATACTCCATGAAGACTATACACCCCTACATGAACAAGAGGAAAGTCTCTTTTATTTCTTTAATTTTTCGTTACCATGAAGGCCTTTTTCTTTTCAAGATTCATATTGATTATTTAGTTTGTGATTTATTTCCATTATTTGCGTCAACATATGTCCATACCATTCCATCATCGTTGCCTTGGGCCCAGTCCCTCTGAAATATCATTTCACTTATTCCCAAATCATTCCATCCATGTTTTATCACTCTATTTATCTATCTCTATCACCTCACTACATACTCTTTCTCCTTACATTTTTTACCCTCATTTTTTATGTTCACCACTTTCTCCTTGCTCTCTCGTTTTGTGTGATCTCTACACTTTCTTTTTCTCTCTTGTTATTTCTATATATTACCTTAACTACTCTTTCACCTTATTCCTAACACTCTCCCCATTATTCCTAACACTCACCCCACCCCTTCTATTTAATCAAATTTCCTCCATTTTACTTACTATTTTTCCACCTCTTATTCCACATCATTTACTCATCCTTTCTCCATTATATTTACTCTACTAGCACTAGTTTTAATCTTCTCTTCTTCACATAATACTCCATCTCACCATTTCTCATTGTTTTCATGAGAACATTATCCATCTTATCTAACATTCACTCCTCGATAGCAACCATTTACCTTCATCCCCTCATCATATCCATACACATCTCCATGCCAAATACTCATTCAATACCTATTGTAACTGCACACCTAGGCCCTTTGTCATTAATGTCTATTGGCTAAAATTTCATTACAAATTAAAATTTTGATGTTGAATTTGGTGATGGATAAAATCACATGGATAATCACACATGCCAATTACCAAGCACTGCCAGAGTAGAGGAAAATGAGGAACAAGTGCATTTCACAACCAAAGGAGGTTAGAACAATCTCATAAATGTCTATTGGCTAAAATTTCATTACAAATTAAAATTTTGATGTTGAATTTGGTGATGGATAAAATCACATGGATAATCACACATGCCAATTACCAAGCACTGCCAGAGTAGAGGAAAATGAGGAACAAGTGCATTTCACAACCAAAGGAGGTTAGAACAATCTCATAAACTATCTCCAGGTATGTCCTTAAATATCCTCAATATTTTAATGTTTTGGGGGAAAATCAATGGATCATTATCCATTCCCAAGGACATCAAAACTCTTGTCATATCCTTCATATTAAAATGTTCTTCCCATTATGTACCAACCCAAAAAAATACAGCCAAGTTGGCATACCACATTAAGATGGTGAATTTATGAAATTCTCTATGATATCATTAATCCAATCTCTCTACCAAAATAATCATGGCCTACGGAGAAAATAATATTTTTGGAAATCATCTTCTTTATTTTTTAATCCAAAAGAGAACCCCAACTTGACCTTTTTATGTCTAATGTATTTATAGAGGAAATAAGAGTCATCTTGATACTTCCAAGATTTTCTTGAACCTAGACATTGATTTTTTATGAAACGAATCAGAACCAACCATTTCTATATAATTGGGAGCTAATGAAACTATTGCAAAAGACAACTAAAACACTTGTATTTTGAGGGATCAAATAATGAAATTTTTAAAACATTTTTTCTCAACTATATGGTACTCGGAATATAGTTTTTGACCCATTTTCAATAATATTGTTTCCATAATAACGTTGTTTCCATAATAATGTTGTTTCCATAATGTGAGATCTAAAAGTATAAATAGTGGATGGAGAAAGTTGATGCAGGGATTGCAATAATTAAATGACAAGCCCACTCCAAGTATCCATTCCAAATGAAATTGTGAACCTCTCCAACCCATACCTTCCCAAATATGTAGAGCTTCCTTTGCAACAATATAGATCCCAAGAAAAATGAATTATTTCTCTTGCATGAAACAAGTAAACTAAGGGTGATCTTGTCTACATGGTGTGTTGGAGAAGATTGATCTCATGTGGATAGAGATATTGTGTGCAGGGGAAGACAAAGTTTTTGTTGAAGACTAAGATACAAAAAATGTGTAGACTGAGCCTATGAATACAAAGACATGGTTTTTAGAAGAATTCTAAGCCCATACTGACATAATTTCAAGTTTTAATAGAAGAGAAACTACAAACACAACTCTTCTATATATAAATACTCAAGTGGTATGGATTTTAGAAAGTCATAATCGTTGGAATATTGTGAGAAATTGCAAGGGTATGATGATGATATGGCCATGGTATTTGTGTATAACTTCAAAAGGAATGTGAATAGGGGGGAATACCACAGATATATCATTGTAACCATAGGCTTAGTAGAAACCATGTCAGAATGATATAGACCGAGAAGCAGTTCTAGTCCTTAGATAAAAGCAACAAGAGGTTATAATGCACTATCAAAAGTCTATGATATTCCAAGGGTGGGGTGATGAAATTCTACCAAATCATGTGGGGTGATTCCTCATAGGTCTTGAACGTTTCACTATACATGTCACATTTGTATGTAAATTATGTGAATAGGTCGAACCTTCTTTGGATTAGGTGAAAATTCCTTCATGGAGATCTACAAGTGATATCAGCCAAGAAGTATAAAAGAGAACGTTTGAAGCAATAAATATATTTAGATGTAGAGTATCATAATGTAGATGTCATTACTCACATAGTGGCATATGGAATTATAGAAATGTATAGGGATCAACAGGCCAAGGATGGCGAGTGACATGAGCATGATACCAATTTTGAAGTTTATTTTTGTATGTTTCACATGGGCATGCAACCTTCCAGTTGTCATTTTTTCTTTATTGACATCAGACATTCCTAATTTAAGGTCAAACTAGACAATGTTGATACATGTTTATATAAAGTAAATATGACTAACTTATTTTCTAAGGATTATGGTGAATATCTAATGGCTTGAGTATTTTTGTTGATTATGTGGTTTAAATAAAATGCACTAATGATGGTTGGCAAGAAAAAGGATTTATTGAGACCTTAAATAAGGGTGTTGGAGCTCATCCCATAACTATGAATTAAAAGGGGGATTTTATCATTCACTTCATTGTTAGATCTCCAAGCATTTCAATCAAGGAAACTATGTTGGGGATATTAGTGCATTGGTGAGAAAATTTTTGTTGATTTATCTAGGATGTGAGCTAAACAATAGATAATGGTTAGTTTTGGGATAAGAACAATAATATTATAACGATAAATAAGAAACAAACTAGCATAAATGTATCATGATTACAAATCTAACCACAAGAATACCATTCAAACACAAATATTGGATGGAAACATCAATATTGATATATTAGTCCAATGGAAAAGCATAAAAAATGTAATATCGCTTGATAAGAATGAGTGGGAAGCAAGTAGGGTCTAACACTCTCCTTGGGATGGGTCCTTTTCCTTCTTGAAAACTATGGTGAATCAAGAACTGTTGGTTCCTTGAGGAAATAACATAAACAAGAAAGCATGAGGGAAATGAATGGTAGAGATCAGAGAGTGAGATGATTGATATCCAAGCTCATTTCTCCAACCTAAACTTGAGATTATTCTCTTGTTCAAATTCTGCCCCATGGCTTTCATTATAGGTAAATTTTGAGTTCCAATGAAGAACTTGTTCCAATGTGAATGATCCTCCTTCAAATGTGATCTCCAATGCATGGTAAAGATGCTTGGGAGGCCAACGTACTCAACATTGATGAGATGAGACCTATAATTCACCCTATACATCACCCTAGAGTAGCATGATCTAGGTCTAATGGCCATTAATATGCCAAAAAGGTTGTTCTCACATACTTCGGTGAAGTTGTGTGGGTATCAATGGATATCCCATGCAAGTCATGGGAGAAAGCAAAGGATGTCCATGCAAGTGAATAAACATCCAACTTATAAGATTGTTTTCATTAATTAAGGTGTGTCAAGTAACGATGAAGTAGTGTTGTTGTGCTACATCATTTCCAAGTGTTTATGGTTCAATGAATACTCATCAAAATGTTGTTTGTGAGATTAATTGAAATGATAATAGTAGCCCTTTATATATGAGGTTACGAGCACCTCAATAGTTGAAATACAACAATGTTTATTTCTCATATGCTTCTATGTTTAATGGTGACAAAGAGAGGCATTGGATAAGAAGGAAGGACTAGCCATGGAGAAGTGATGAATCTTGCTTGCAAAACCATCATAAATATAATAAAGGTAATCTTATTATGAAAATGAGGTGTGAATTACCATGCTCTTGAAAAGTTTCAAAGAAAATTACAAGTGAAGAAATGGGAACTTATGGATAGATCAAAACACCATGATCTACATGTATGAATATAGATTCAATTACTAATACATGGTGTTATTAATTGAATATCTATGGATGGAAACACTAGCACCCAGGAGTGGGGAATAACAATAAAGGACTTCTCTTTAGGAGGGGCCCCAAAACATCTAGGGAGTTAGATGAATGGTGGCTTCCAATTGAAGGCTTAAAGAGACATACATGAATGGGGATATTCAACTGAAATTGGAATAATGCAACCATAATATTGTACAAATATCCCTACTGATTTGATTTCGAACATAAGGGGACCTAATGAATCAAAGAGCAATGATGACTCTCTCTACCCAATCCAAGGTTTCACTTGTAGTGATGGAAATGGGGACCAAGGTACATGAAACTTACTGAAACACTCCGATAATTGAATGAGATGATGTCGATGTGAGTGAGTACATGGGAACAAGGGATGAAAGGTCCCTCTAAATAAGAAGGATCAACAAGTAGCCAATTGTAACCAACTGGGAATTTGACAATGACACATGAGATTTGGCCAATGTGTAGGATAATCAAGACTTCCCTTGGTAAGATCACAAATGAGGACTGATGTGGTCACTATTAATAAGCAGTTTGACATAACTCAACGTAATTCTTATTTATTATAAAGGATAAATTAGATACTTATGTAAAATAGGGATTATGGACCATGTGGACAATGGCAAATTAAATGGATGGACTTGGGTCATGACTCAAGATGATAATATTAATAGTTTTTTTAGGGCATATATGTTGAATCACAGTGGAAGGTACCAAGATACAGGAGGTGTTTAAGACAACTAGAATCAAATATAAACATGGGTGACTCCGTGCAGATGATTTTACCAAGGGAAATAAGGACTTCTATCTTGTAGAGAGATAATATTGGATGATAAAATAATATGAATATTGGTATTTCCATTTTTTTTGTTTCTTAGAATTTTTTTGTTGTTTTTTATATTTTTATTTTATTACAGAATAAAATAATATATATATCCTACAAATAAGGACATGGGTGCCCTGAAAAATGTGAACAAGCAACCCTACCTTTGTTTTGTGGTGAGAGTGGTGATAGGTGGAAGTAGATAGGGGTGGGGTCCTAAGGATGTGTATCCTTGGTGGGATGATGAATGATGGTGTGAAATTAAAATGGTATATGATTCATAGATGAGACAAGAGACCAATGGAATGTAGTTATGCATTCTATCATAACAAACCATAAAGAATGTGAATTGTTGGGTGTCTAAGGGTACGTGTCAACATAATGATGAGAAGGAAGTATGAGGATTTTCTTAGAAATGTATAATATATGGATTCATGATCCTAAGGGGGAAAAGTGACATGGGTTTCATCATGCAATGGAGTACTAAACCAAGGGTACGCATGAAGGTGGAGTACTAAAAATCAATGAGATTTAGGTGCATCTGAACTAGGTGCGACTACTTATCAATATTGAGGGAGGAACTTGAGGTACATATAGATGGGATCCAAGAATGGAAAATGCAACATAAGTAGAGGGAATATGATGTCTAAATTCTAGTTTGAAGAAGTATACATGAAGGGGAACTGCTACAGTGGGAAAACCCCACTATGGACAACATTAGGGTTCAACATGTAGGCAGATCTAACCGTCTAAAAGTATACTACCTTTCTAACTACCTCGAACATATCCCAGATTCATATATGAAAGAAAAAGTGAAAAGATAAGGTAACTTTACCTTTTACTCTGCGTCCGGTGTCGATTCTCTCATGTTTGATAGCTCTGTTGACTGCAAGCCTCCTCCCAATGCTGACATGCATTCACAAATAGATAAACAAAGAACTACAAACATGCATCTCACATATAAATCATGGGTTAGATGTTAGCATGAAACATAAACTGAATACAAACATTTGACACATCATATTTCGGGATAGGAAAAGTATTTCTTTTATTGATATCACAATGTTTACTTACAACAAAGGTCGACGACTGCTCCATGAACCTGGTCCGGGATCCTCTTCACCAAGCTCCAACTGTGCTTCCATGTATCTTTCTACTCTCACACTTGTTCTAGGGAAATGGCATAGGCTTATGACGGAGGAAAAAGGCAAGAATGGGAAATTCTTATGCAAATCTCACAAGGTGGTTGTAACTATTTGGGGCAAGGAGGGGATGTGAAACAAGCAGAGTTTCATAGTTCTTATGCTTATCTTATGAATGAGACCCCAAAATCTCCTTTTATATGAAAAAGGATGGTTATTTGATTGGGTGACGAGCTATAGGTGGTGGATCAGTTGGGAAACTACCAAATAGCCCTTAATCTCAACGAATTCCTTGCTACTTTTTTATTTTTGCAACTTTTGTGGGTATACACGGGCTATAATGGTGCAACTAACGTATGTACATGGGTTGTAGTGGTCCAGCAGGCATGTGTACGCGGGCAGTAGTAGCGCAGGGTGCATATATCTTCAAAAATAGTGTTTTTAAGAAGAGTTGCCCAATGATGGCTTGGAAAAAATAGCAAGTAAGAGGGCCAAATGCCAGGTATGCTTGTAGTCTATAGCGGGAAAACCCCCCTATAGAATACACTAGGGTTCAACATGTAGGCAGATATAACCATCTAAAAGTATCCTACCTTCCTAACTACCCTGAACATATCCCACATTCATATATGAAAGACAAAGTGAAAATATCAGGTAACTTTACCTTTTACTCTGTGTCCGGTGTTGATCCTCTCACATTCGATAGCTTCATTGACTGCAAGCCTCCTCCCAAGGCTGATCTGCATTCACAAACAGATAAAAAGAGAACTACAAACATGCATCTCATATATAAATCATGGGTTAGATGTTAGCATGAAACATAAACTGAATACAAACATTTGACGCATCATATTTCGGGATAGGAAAAGTATTTCTTTTATTGATATCACAATGTTTACTTACAACAAAGGTCGGTGTCTACTCCACGAACCTAGTTCGGGCTCCTCTTCACCAATATATAACTGTGCTTCCATGCATCTTTCTCCTCTCACACTTCTTCTAGGGAAATGGCATAGACCTATGATGGAGGAAAAAGGAAAGAATGCAAAATTCTGATGCAAATATCACAAGGTGGCTGGAACTATTTGAGGTAAGGAGGGGATGTGAAACAAGCAGAGTTTCATTGTTCTTATGCTTATCTTATGAATGAGACCCCAAAATCTCCTTTTATATGACAAAAGGATGGTTATTCGGTTGGGCGATGGGATATAGGCGGTGGATCAATTGGGGAACTACCCAATAGCCCGTAATCTCAACGAATTCCTTGCAACTTTTGTGGGTATA
>CBVK0100408160.1:0-10292 GCA_900067695.1 Picea abies | reverse complement strand
TCTTCCGATCTCACCCTATCATCTCGTACTGCCACCCCACTTGCATAAAACTTGTAATGTTTTTCATGTGTCTATTTTACGTCATTATGTTGTTGATGAATCACATAAACTAAATTGGAAGGAANNTTATGTTGTTGATGAATCACATAAACTAAATTGGAAGGAATTGCAGGTATTGGATGTGGGAACTCTCATGGTAGAACCGTTATGCATATTGGACTGTAGAGTTCGACAACTCAGGAACCGTCTGGTAGACCAAGTTAAGGTCCAATGGGACAAGTATAGTCCAGGATCTGCCACTTGGGAAGATGCCGAGACATTACGATGAGACTATCCCTCACTTTTTTGACCACTTCGAGAATATGTTTCTCGGAGGTGGGGTGTATGTAACACCGCCTTTTGACTTAGACAGCCAAGATTACCTGAGGTCTACACTTTTATTTTCTACTCACAGTGAAATTATTAAATGATACACTTAAACTTTTAAGACGTATGAACCTTTATGAATGTTTAAATGTTATTGATGATGATGGATATAATGTGGTCTACTATGTGAATGTAAATTTTATGAATGTTTAAATGTTATTGATGATGATGGATATAATGCGATCTACTATGTGAATGTAAATTTAATGAATGTTTAAATGTTATTGATGGTGATGTATATGATGCGACATATTGTGAGAATGTAAATTTTATGAATGTTTAAATGCTATTAGAATGATGTTGGATATGATGCAATCTATTTGGAAAATGATAATTTTAGGAATGGGTGTCGAAATTGAATTATGGGATATTATGAGATCTATTTCTAACTTGAAAACTTTGATGTTAAGTTGTTGGTACTCTGATACCAAATTGAAATGATGATTGCATGCAATTACATGATGATAATGCATAGAAATGTATGAGTTTGTGTTACGGACTAATCTATAGGTTATGGGCTATTAAATAGCCAAGGGATAATGATGATGAAAGTGGATGTCATGACCACTAGCTGAGAAACATTATGGTATAAATATTGTATGTGAAATTATATTGGTTTGGATGAATTGTTGTGATATGTGGACCAGTACAGGATTTCAGGTGATGAGACTGGCCAAAACCGAATAAACGATGACAAAACTCCCAGCAACATGGTGCCACTGTATATTCCATTGTAGGGTGTGGACCCTAGTTATGATTAGGAGGGGTGGAGACATTTCCCACCATGTATCCTCCAAAACCTAAAGTCATGGGAGGACGGTGTTAGCTCACGCTCCCCTAGACGTGTGATGATGACTGTCATTTTCCTGTTGGGGAATCTTGGTCAAGATAGTGACACTTCCTCTTATGGGTTCTATTTGGATTTAGGTCAATATAGTTGACGCTCCAAGATAGTCCAACAAAGGAAGGATAGGAATGAGGATGGAAGTAAGTTAGGGAGAAAGGATGAGTAGAAATAGTTGAGAAAGTATGGATATTTGTTTGATGGTGGAATTTAATGTTTTTCCCTTCTAAAAAGAAAATGTGCATATATGAATATTCATAATTACGTAACTAAAGCACAGTTGTCTAAATAAAATTGTTGAACTAGATAATAGTAATTAAAGGATTTTGCAAACATTTGATTGGTTTATTGTCTTTTATAAAAGAATGGTCTTGTCGATTGGATGAGATGCATACACAAATTACTATAAGGGTTATAGTTATTGATTATTAGTACATGCATGAGACTTGTATGTACTAGCTACACATACATTTATTGTACATGTACACTAGTATGTATGAGTTTTCTTGGCTTACTTACTAATAGTGTCGGTTAATTGTCATGAATGTGTGAACCATGTTTCTTTTTCTTTGTATCATGAGATACCTTAACTTTGGGTTGAAGTTTCCTGAAGGGTTGGTGTATGTAACAACCCTGGTTAAATAGATGCTTAGGGATTATTAAGTAAAATTAATTAGATAATTAATTGCCCTAATATGGTTTTAGTTAAACAATCATTAGTATTAATAATATTAATTATTTATTTATTTATTTATTATTGTTTATAACTTTTGATTGATTAATTAATTAATTAATTGATTACATATCACATTCAATGACATGGGTAATAAATTAAGGGGCTTAATAACTTTAATTTTAATCCTTTTGAAACTTATGTATGACAGGAGGGGATAAGGTAATAAAGGAGGGGATAAGATAATAAAGGAGGGGATAAGGTAATTAATGGAGGGGAGGGGAGTCGGTGAAAGGGGGATATGATGGGAAGAGTCCTACAGGGGAGAGGATCAGGAAATATTAGGGGGAAGGAACATTATTGAGGGGGAGACTATATTTCTGTGGCATATTTTTCTGGTTGGAGCAGTTTGGTTTTGGGGGTTTTTGGTGAACCATTGCAGGGGGCACTGAATTGCTAGGGGTTTTGGGCACGGGGGCCAGGATTCCTTATGGTATCCTGGAGCTAGGGATCCAAACAGGCTACTTCTAGATAGCTAGGTGGTTATTCGTTTTGGGCAGGGTTTAGTCAAAGTAGCAAGCTGGGCAAGGCAGTAGAGAGGACAACCATATCAGCGGGAATTATCATCAGAAGGAGGTATTTTATTTATGAATTTGATGAGTTACTTTCATGTTGTGGATAAATTTTAAATTTTGCTGAATATTATATCCTTATCTGATGGTGAAGGAATTATTTATGCAATGAGAAAGGAATTTTATGCTTAATTGTATGAAATTTTTAGGGTTTAATTAATTTAGGTCCCTACATCCATCTCAACATCAAGTATAAAACAAGGACCACAAATTGTGTCTATGACTGCCTCAATCACCCTCCCATTGTTGCACTCACCACAATGCTTCATTCATGTGCTCATGAGGCATCTGTGTAGCCCCAACTTTATCAGTGTGATCCTGACTTCACCACCACCTATCAGCTCTTGGGTACAGGACAAAATGTCACCAATTTTCAAATCCAGGATGGATTGTTATTCCATTTGGACCACCTCTTTGTTCCCACAAGCGAGCATGAAAATATGATTTTGGAGGCTCACTATAGTAAGATGGCAGGACATTTTAGCATGGGGAAAATTGTGTTTGTTCTACAGAAACATTTTTATTGGCCAAAACTTCGACAAGACGTCAACAAACATATCAGATCTTGCACTTCATGTGCCATTTCCAAGACATCCATAAAGAGAAAGTCTTACACACCCCTCTTCCTACTCCCAAGAGGGCCTTGGGAATCCATATCGATGGATTACATGTCTGGCCTTCCATCTACCAAGAATGAAAATGATTGTGTATTTGTGGTTTTTGATCAATTTTAGAAGATGGCCATTATCATAGCATGCAAGAAGAGAATCACAGCGGAAGATACTCCAATCTCTTGTTTGAACGGGTGCGGGTCCATTTTGGGATACCATAGACCATCACCTCATATCAGTAAAACATGTTCCTCAACACATTTGCATCAAGTATCTAGTCACTGTTGGACACCAAGCTCACTAAAATCATTGCTTTCCACCCCCAAACTGATTTCTAGAGAGAGGACGTCAATCAGATGATTGTACACATTTTGCGCATGTACAACTATAAGCATCCACATACATGGGATGAGAGTCTTACCTATGTTCATCACAACTGTAATAGGGCTCTCCATAGCTCCACCAACCATAGCCCATTTCAGGTGGGGTTGGGATTCCAACCCTTGGGTCCCATTGATGTTGAACTAACTTTTGCAACCACATAGGCATAATATTCCCATGTTTAGTCTCAGGCTAACAAAGCCACCATATTCATTGAGCGGATTCAGGACATTTGTCAATAGGTCCATGAGATTTTGTAGAAATCCAATGCTAAGTACAAGAAATTCCATGATCAACACTAGGTATTGCATGAATTTCATTTGGGAGATAAGGTATGGTTACATTTTTAGAAAGAGAACCTTACAGATCCCCATAAGAAGCTCCTCCCACTTCTCCATTAGCCTTACACTATCACCAAGGTTGTGGGTAGCAATGTTTTTGAGCTCAACACTCCACCCTTCCTTGGCTTGCATGCAGTGTTCAATGTGGACCTCCTTCAACCATATTTTCCACCATTATCAAACACCTCAGAGATATCATAACAGTTGACACCAACAAAGCTCAACCCTGACTACATGGAACATGCATCCACTAATCAAATAGTGGACACATAAGTGTTATAACAAGATTTGCATAACCACATGCAACTTGCTCAAAAGGCCTTTTCCATTTCCCTGTGCAGACTTGAAGTCCCTTTTTTCAGTTCCCAGAGCTAAAAATAATATTTTTTCCACATATATGCAACCTAACAACTATACAACATGCGTATATGTAGGTTTCACCATTACAACCCATGTACATCATGTTTTGTTCCCAAAATTAAAAAATGGTGTCGGGTTTCCATGTCACTTCATGAGATCCGTGATCCTTGACCTTCCATATACCAAAAATGTTCTGAATCATACCTTTAGTTACATTTGAAGGCTATAAATGGGCCATATCCAAGCTATGGAAGAAGGAGAAAAAATCAACTTTTGAGAGAAAAGTTACTCTGGAGAAATTTTTCACTTCATATTGAGTCGACATCCCTTTGTCCTTTAAAGTTTGAAGAAATTGTTCATCCCCCAAGATCTTCCCTCTTTGATGGATAACCTCATTGTCTCTCTTATATGAGGCTTCCTTTGATGGAGGATTGAAGTGGTGGAGGCCCAGCTGGAAGGGACTTAGTTTCTCGGTTCTGAGACGTGTCGAAAAAAAAAATTGTCATTCATACACTTCTATTGATCATATTTTAATAGAAATACTCTTTTCTCGTCCAATTAATTTCTTGCAAATATTTGAATTGTTATTCAATGGGCATATTTGTTATGAATATTGATGGATTATGCTATTATATGTGCTAAATTTATATATTATCACCATATGCTTGTGTATCTTGTTTGTTGAGGACAAGTTGCAGGTATATAGCTTTGAGTTGAGTGCTCAACTATGGACTTCATCGAACGTCTGGACTAGGTAGGATCTTTATCCTATCTTGTTAGCATGTTTGTTTATATAGCATACTTGCGATTAGAGTTGATTTCTATAGTCATTTCCATCTGTTGTGGTTTACCCCATGCCATAGACTGATTTTCCTCATAACAGAATTGGTGACCATATTGCGGAAAGAATCTTCTTTTCAGGGTTTGGAGAGTTTTTCTCCTCGGATTTCTCTTTGTTAGCTTGAGTTTCCTTGTTTTATGATTTCTTAACAACCTCTTTTCATTTTGAGTCTGTGTTTCTTGGCCTTATCCTTAACCTGGCAGTGTTTTAAGATGCATACACATTTTTTCCTTGGACAAAAGCGTACTACGCGAGCTATCATTCTATAGGGCAGGTACATACATGGTTTTTTCCTAGACATTTGCATGCATCATCCTTTTTTTTATTGATTGTTGAGTTTGGTGTTTGTTGGGTGAGTTTTAATGGTTGATGAGTCTTCTTGGGTGTCTGTTATAACTATTGAGTGCCTGTAGAGTGATAGGAAACCTTTCTTTTGTTGAATTTTTGGGCATTTTTTCTTTCTCATCATTTTTTTCATTGGTTGTCCTTGCATCTTGGGTTGGGTGTTTTCTTCTTGATATACTTCTTGATTTGTCTCTTTTTTCTTACAATAGGGTTTATATATCAAGTTGTTGTTTAGTCCTTGAATTTTCATTTCTTTATAGTGAAAATAATATATATATATATTTGGGTTCTTATTATTGATCTTGATACATGTATGGAAAGATTGCATATTATTTGAAATCACAGAGTTGAATTGAAAATTGCATTTTGAAAAGCTTATCATTTGTTGAGAATTGAAGTTAGGATTTTGTATCATATTCATATTCTTTTCTTTTACTTGCTAAGTCATAACATCATTAGTTTCACAACCACATATTTTGAGTAAAAAAAGCCACTAAAAGTAATGCTGATAAATTTAAAATTGATTAGAAACGATTTTATTTTTCAGGGTACACAAACTAGCTTAAGATATACTTCCTTGGAATAGGATTTTGTGAGTAAACGTATCCAAGGATATCAAACTCAACATATGTTTCTAACTAAGGGAGTGGTGAAATCCATTGTATACTTGGTGACGTTGGGAGGCTCCGCTCACACCATAGTTAAGCACAAGGTCGCGCGAAGTTGGTTGCAGAGATATACCTCTAATACCTTCTTAGAATCAGAGATATTTTTGGGGATCTATTAGTATTTGAGGGATTTCTAGTGCCTTTACCTCTATGAGAGGAAGTTCTTTCAAAATTTAGATATTTGTTACCCTGCCCATACTGTGGACCTGACTTATGACTATTCTCCTGCGCATTGGTTATATCATGGTGGCTTTAGTTTCTTGACATAGGTAGACACATAGGTTACTTCCAGTGGTTATTTTGTAGGTAGACTAGGTCAAATAAGGATCAAACAACACACAACCTTTATGGAGGATTCCCTCTATGGGGGGATCTGACCGATTGCACTGTTAATCCCATGAGGACCCTTATAACTAATTTTGATACCTTCAATCTTTTAAAGGGAGTCTTAGGCCCCCCTTGGGTGAGGTATACCTACTTTAGTGAGGGAGGCCCCTTTCAACCACTATATCTTGTTTGTGTGCATATTTGCTTTTATTTTTATTTTGGTGTGCTCTTTTTTTTTAATTGGCATTAGGATTTGTTTTATATCTTGAGTCTTGAGTCATCATGGAGCCAAACCTGCTTCCTCACAGGTCTCATCGTTTGTTGAAGTTACCACCACATCTTGAGTCTTTTTCTTCTAAAAGGAATAAAGTTATCAATTGTGGTACACACACCTCCACCTACCAAACTTGTGGTCATACAAGTATGAGTACTGATTCGAGTCAGAATGATATTGGGAGTCCTTCAACTCCCATACCTACCGTATTTAATTGAACTCCTTCTACACCTTCGAGAACAATGGTTGTGGTGACAAAGGTTCCAATTATCATGCCTATCCAACCTATGGTTTCTACTCAACCTATAGTTAAAAACTCTTTTGGGTCTATTTTTGGTACACCTAGGTACAATACTTAGTCCGTCCCTATGGCCTCTAGCCCTTTCTCTTATGGTATGTTGAATATCACATCGAAATTTTCATTATCCATTCCGGCGACAAATACAAATCTTAGTATTGGACTTGGGGGCATGGATCCTCCACATATTCCATTCTTGTTTGGTGGTGCTCATATTCCCCAAACGAATCCTACGATTGGAATCCAGCCTCCTTTTCACCATGGGTCTAATTCTAGTCTTAATTCTCCTAGATGGAGTGATCAACCAAGAGAAAAATATGTTGCTTATGTTATGTCCTTTAAACCTACCCCCTCCACACCGATTCCAACCAACATGTTTGGCATGACGAATCCACCTATATCCTCCATATTTCCACATCGGGGAGGTAAGTTTCATACTTTGGGAAACTCTCAACCTAGAGCTACTTGAGCTAGGGGAAACATTTATAATCCTCATTATAACGTTCCTACTAGAGTAGTGCCCAACCAAAATCTTATGAATCAATTTGAAAGGGGCGGTTTCAATCCCATATAGGGCCATGGTGCATACTAGAACCTTGGATGGGTTACGAACCCTCAACAAAAACCTTTCCCGGGAGCATGGGCTCAAATGCCACAACCTTAGCTCCCTTTTCTGTCTAGGATCAATTTTTGATACTTTTCAAGATTAATGAATGACCCGGTGCATCATGATCCGTCATAGCCCCCCATGCCCACCAAGATTCCTTTGGATATTCTAAAATTCGATGGAAATACTGGTGAGGATCTGGGTGATCATGTCACTACTTTTCATATTTGGTTCCCTTCAAATTCCCTTAATGATGATTCTATTAGTTTAAGATTGTTTCAACACACCCTCACAGGGGTCACAACAAAATGCTACATAGAGCTACCTGGGGAGACTTACGGTAACTTTAACCAGATGGTTTAAGTCTTTCTCAACCACTTCCAATTGCTAGTTCATTACAATGTCGACATAGAACTTTTTTCGACCCTCCACCAGGAGAAAGCCACCCATATCTCATATCACATCCAAGAGTGGTGTAGATGGAAGAGGTTGATCAAAGACTACATTCCTCCAGAGCTCCTATTTGAATGGTTTCTTAAGTCTTTACTACCTTATATTTTGAAGGATTTCTCTACATCTGGGGTAACAGTTGAAGAGGAAGCGATTTTAAAATCCCAACAGTTATATCCAATATATGCTCAGTCTGGGATGTTACACAAAATTCTTCTTGACACACCGAGGTCAAACTATGACCCTAGACAAAATATCGGGCCTCATGCCGATGAAATTATAGGCTCCAAAAATGATAAATCTATAGACTTGGTGACAATATAGTTGAAAGAGTTGTCTCTAAGCTAGTCTGTAGGAGGAAAATCTTCATCTGTGTCCTCCACTCCCACTTAGTCGGCAGACGTGCATTCTATACAGTCATCGACCAACCCAAATGGTAACCAGAAAGCATGAGGGAATAAAAGGAAAGGACGTGGTAACAATCCTAAGGGTGGGAGGAATGATAATAAAACTAAGGACAATGCTAACAATGATAGATTGTGTTAGCGCTCTGTAATTTGCCTAAGGCTGCTGAGGCAATCACAGAGGTAACCTCGAACCGCTTCGAGTCTTGGATCTATCCCTCCAAGACTCAGAGAGGGATCTCTCTTTTAGATTTAGCTTGGTTTGTAAAGGATGGGTTTTAGGCTAGTTATAAAAGCAATGAAAATATAGAGTTTTTGATTTTGAGATGGTTAGTTTGGGACAGCAAGGAGAGCCATTGGGCAAATGGGGTCTGCGATTAAAAGTGATTCACATCTCAGATCTGGACAAGACTGTTACACAGGGAAAGGTAGCAGAAACATTGGATCGATTTAAGTTTTAATGGCGTGGATTAGAGGAAGAAATAGGTGAGGAAAAAACTAGGCACAGGAGCAGTTAAGAATTCCTGAACTAGCCTTTAGAAGATAAACATAAAGATCACCACAAGGTGAGAGGTAGAGTATCTGATAATAAATTATGCCCCTATTAATTTCCTTCTGGTAATAAGAAATGAAAACAAATTGTAAAGAAGACAGGGAATACATTAACAAAGAAGAACACCACCAGCATTTCCACACAGGAATCCTGAGAACAGTTTGCACATTTCTGAGTTGATCATCTAAATATTACAATAATATTAACTGGCCATACACAGCCCAAGCTCCAGCAAAGAAATGAAAATTATAGGTCTGGACCTCTCACATAGGTCGAGCCTCTAATTAGAAAGACATTTACTGCTGAAACACATTCATACAGATTGAAACTCCTCACATCTAGTCCCAGTCAAATCCTCTCTCTTCCTTTTACAGCTCTATATATAATAAAAATCCCACCCAGCCCTCAAAGATTCGGGCCTTAACTCTGTATTCTAAGAATAGTAAACAGTTACAATAGTTGACACCTGTAGTAGATGGTCTCCCCTAACAATCAAGGCAACAAATTAACTGGAAATTAAATTGGCATATGGCTTGGTTGTCCCGAATTGCTGAAGGTTGTTGATGTTGTATAGGCAGTTGGATAAATGGTGCTCCAACCATTTCCTGAAGTATAGGACGTATCTTCCACCTCTGTCTAACTGCTTCCTGGAAAAGAGGAAACCTCTGCCACCTGTGACTGCATCATGAAATTGATTAGATCGACCCTTGTGGATAAGCATGATAAATCAACCTCTGTGAGTTCGTGAGGAACTTTCTCACCAGAGCACATGCTATCTCGAGAATCTAGAATACTTGCAGCATTTGAAACTTCTGAAAATTTTACATTTTTCAGTGGCCTCATAAGTTACATTCTGTAAGGGAGTAAATGACCATTGATCTTTAGTTGGTTGGTCCTGACCTACTGAGCCTTCTGGTGATCTAACTCTAAATCTATCCTCAACATCGAGTAAGGACATCCCTTCCATTCTCTTTTTAGAATATGTCTCTTTCTCTCCTTTTCTACAATTATCTCCTCCCACGACAGCACTGCCCTTTTCATTGTAATTCTTGCTGTCAATTTGAACTTCACTTGAATAATCTCTCTGCAGTAATAGTTTTTCATGCCTGCTACTTTTATGTAAATATGAATTAGGAGAGTTAACTGTATGACAAGGCACCACAATCCCTGCATCTGGTGACCAAGTTTTTCCTACTGAAAGTGGGTATTATCTCTTGTATAACTGAGACTCGGACTCAGGCCAAGAACGAGAAGAGA
>CBVK0100408158.1:0-13000 GCA_900067695.1 Picea abies | reverse complement strand
ATTGCAATAAGCTTTGTGATGATATACTTATATGCATTTATTGGTTATGAAGGGTTATGTCCATTAGGTTTGCGTTCTTTAGATGATTTACTATTATTATTTTGTGATGGTTGAAGACATGGGATTATATGATTTACTAAGTGATAAGTAGAATTGTTGAGTTGTGAAACAGTCTAACCACCCTACTTTGATTCTCTATGGAACTATGCATTTACGGGGTTCCTAATATGACTTCTATTTTGAGATCTATTTGTACTGATATTATTTGGAATATAGATCAATTGTTGATTTTATTTAGAGTAATGTTGATAAGTTGGTTGGTTAAAGTTTTAGATATTTTAATTAGGATGTTGAGAAGGTGTTCATTTAACATGATTTTTCCTTATCATAATTTTATATTTTTTTTGAACTACCTTTGGTATTATAACTTCTTTTTACATTTGTGTCACATTGTTGATCCTTAATGTTTTTCAGTAGAGACACTTGGATTTTCCATCATTTGTACTTCAATGTATGAAGATATATCCACCTCAACTATATGGGTCATATTTCTATTTATCAATAAAAGATTATTTACTAGTAAGGTGATCTAGCTTTTCTTGTTTCTACTTATTTTCATTTTTAACTTCTTAATTTGTGCGATAAAGCTTTGATAATGATTCTTGAAACAAAAAATTTCATCATCTTTATTAGCGAAAACCTTGTCAAATCCTTTCTAGTGATCTTGCAGCTTTTGTATTGACTTCTAACTATCTTGAAGGATCATATCAGATAGAGATTTTAGGTCTTCTGGTGAGGGAGCTTATGAACATGACTTCATTATAAAGCCCTGCAAGGTTATATTTTGATTCTTTTAGGAAAACACCAAAAACATTTTCTTTATGTTTGAGATGAAAGTACCCTATATTTCCATCCAAATTGAACCTAAAATTATATCAACATATCTTACAGATATAAAACTAATATTGAGTTGGGATACAAAATAACATTTCTCAATTTTCAATGGTAGATTATGTATTTTATTTATTTTTTTCATCAAAGTTTTTTTATCTTTTCAATTACATTTGACTTAAAATTTAATAATTGATTAACCATATCAACAATAACATAATTTTCTATATTAAACAAATATAAATACTAATTTTCCTTTCTTAAATAATCCCCATAATTTTTAATAAAGCAATAATATATCTTGTATAAATCTTACAAAAATCTCTTATTTTCATCATTAAACTTCATTTTGTTTTCATCTCAATTTCAAAAAATACCATTGTTATAAGAACTCATATATATTTTTACAATAAATGTGTGCATAAAGTACAAGGAATCCACTTCTTGACTAAAGTTGGGTACTTCACTTATTTCTTTAATAGACTTACTTAATCCATTTATAGTAACTTTAATATTTTTTTTTTTATGGATCCGAACTTTATCTTTTCCTAAAATCACTTAGAGGTGACTTTAGAAATATAATAAGGTAATGAGACTTACTATTATTATTTTAATATTCCTTCAACTCTCGAATCAATGCAACGTAACTTCCCAACGATTTGGTGGTTATGTTGGAACTTGGTAGGACATGATAATGTTTGATGTAGATTGTTGTTTACATTGACCGATGTTGATTGTTGTTTACATTGCTGTTTTTTTTTTTTAATTAATGATGTTGATTGTCGTTTGCTATTTTTTTTTATAAAAATGGTTAATGAATGTCCATAAATTTGATCACAATGATTTGGAAAATTGTTTAACTATTATTATAATACAATGTATTTTATGTAATCTAATTTCTTGGAGTTATGATTATTGCAATGGGGAGATGTAGGGAATATTACAACAATGATGAAGTATTGATGTAATTAGTTTTATAAACCACGAAAATTAAATCAACACTTTAACAACAATTGTTGAATTGATAGAACATACCCTACGAAATTGTGTTGGTACCCTTCCACAATTTTTTGTTTGGTGATCTTTTTATGAAATTTTGGTACCAGACCTACACATCAACCTTTCTTTCTTTATTATATTGTTAGTAGTTCCTAGGGTTTGATGATTTTACTTTGGTGGTGCAACTATTGTGTGGAGACTTTGACTTGTTTTCATTGAGCCTTGATAATTTTTCTTGGAATTCTTTTTGGAATTGATAATTTATAATGGAATGTTTTCATGTTTATATATGGGTAGTACACAGATTTTTAATTTGTATCATCACTTTTTCTCTTTATTTGAAAAAAAACTTGATTATGGTCAAATACCTAAATAAAAGAAATTTGATAAAAAATGTGGTAAAAAATCAAAATCAGATTTGGCTTTGCTACTAATCAAATGAAAAATAAAAATAATTCATATATACAAAATATTCAAATAAAAATGAAACAGAGATGAAATCTGAAAAATAATATATAATTGATAATAAATTAATGCGCCATATAAATATGATATAATGAACATAAATATGATATAATGAACCTTGTGACAATATACATGAAAGTGAATGCTTGTTCTCTTAGATTTGTGTCCTTTAAATAATTTATTATTATTTATATATTTTATATTCATTACACATATTTTGGAGAAATATACTCCCTCACTTACAAGTATAAGCAATATAAGTGAGTATGATAGTACTTTCACACAAGAGCTAACTATTTAGAATAAAATCTACGAAACCATTTTGAGTCCTTGAGTGTGGATGGGAAAACTAAAGAAATGATTAAATTCCAAAAGTGGTAGATGTCCCATCAATCACATTTAACATTAAAATTTTCCATATAACTTTGAATTTACAATAGTGCTAAATTGATTAGGTATGATTATTACTGACACTATTTCATTACTTATCATTAATAAATAATCATAAAATCAAGATTATAATTTTACATAATTAATAATTAATTAATATTTTTTTTATTAATAATACTCTTTAGTAAATTATGGTAGATGTCCAATCAATCACAATTAACATTAAAATTTTCCATATAACTTTGAATTTACAATACTGCTAAATTGATTAGGTATGATTATAATTAACATTATTTCATTACTTATCATTAATGAATAATCATAAAATAAAGATTATAAGTTTACATAATTAATAATTAATTAATAATTTTTTATTAATAATACTTTTTAGTAAATTAATAATAAATTATGGATATCTAATAAATCATAAATAAAATTGAAAATTTTCATACAATATTTTTTTTACAATGTTGTAATTGGAAATAAATTAATATTATTATTAATGTTAAATAAATCACAATTACCATTCACAACACAATTTTCAATATAATTATGGATTGGAAATAAATTAATATTATTATTAATGTTAAATAAACCACAATTGTCATTCACAATGCAATTTTCAATATAATTATGTCAAAATTGTAAATCTAAAATGAAAATAATAATAAGATAATTAACCCCCGGATGAGGTGCTTCTGAGCTCAGGGTGCGATCAAACCACGAGAAGGCCACCTGGCCAGGAGGCCAGCCACCTGGCGTCTGACTTGTCTTGTCCCACCATATCTGTCACCTCATGGACTTAATTCTGCTGCTTCCACCTTCCAAACCTCAGTCAAAAACATTCACCCACACGAGTTGGAAGCTCCGGTGTATGGGATCCTTCATGGCACTGCGCGCGGAGCTTCCTTGGTCACATCAACTCATCCTCATAGAATTTCCTAAATCCGTCTCTGAGCACACTGATCTCCATTCACCCCCTCCCTGTTTGATCGATCTGATTACCTTAGCTCTCATTCTCCAGGCTCGTGCCTCCCCTTTGGTGCATCCTCCTTTCGGCTCATAGGAAATCAAGCTTGAGCCTCACCTCTCTAGGTCTGCTTCTCCTCTGTGTCCTCTAACCAAGGCCGCTGCTAGCTTTTGACATTCTCCGCCTCAGAGGTAAGGCCAAAAGGGGTGCCTCCTAGTATGCAGCTAGGAGGAGGAAGCCGCCCACCTCCGACCATCCTCCCGAGGTCGAATTTTTCCCCATCTTGATTCCATCCAATGCGCCCATCCCCGCTCATTCTCCTGAGGCCGAATTTTTACCCGTCTTGGTTCCAGTCGATGCGGCCATCCCTGCTCAGCCACTCCTTGAGACCAACACTGAGCTATCCCCCCTCTCGAACCCCTACGGCTGTAGGGTCAAGTGGTTTGACACCTTTGGCAACTCGTTGGGTTACGCGCCTCCCCCCCTCCCCACCTCGATGTCCTCCACATCTTCCCTCCCTCTTTCGCCACCCTCCCAACACCTCCGTTCCCGCCCTCTCTCCCTCCTCCTCCTCGAATTTCCCGTTGTCACCCCTCCTATGCCCGCTTTGTGACAAATGCCAAGAATGAGCAGCGGTCATGAACATCTTGAGTGACCTTAAAAGGGACCTGGCCGACATCAAAAGGGACTTGGGGGAAATCAGGTCAATTATGCTTGACATGAAACACATGGATGCAGATCGCTAGAGCCGGGTTGACAAGTTGATGTCCTTCCTTTAGGACCTCCGACAAGCAATAGAGAACTGCGACAAGGGAAAGTCACAGGCACGACAGGTCTACATCGGGCCAAGTTTCTAATCTTTTCTATGTTTCATGTTTATGTCTCCCCTCGTCTACAGGAATCCATGGAAGGTTGGCCCGAGTTTTTTATTATTATGTTTACTTCTAGATATTAGCATCTTCCCTGCGTAGCATCGACATGGCACAATATATTTTTTGAACAATTAGTAGTGGTGGTTTTTCGGAAGGGTACTACTGCCACGCATGATTAGAAACAACATTATTTTTTGGAACTAAGGGCAGCGGTGGTTTCCCAGAAGGGTACCGCTGCCACGTCTGATTAGGAACAACAAACATCTGTAACTTTTTATCAGGATTCAATACAAACTCTAACTTACAAAAAAAAATAATAAGATAATTAACTCCACTTCACAATGATTGAAATGCTCACATAGCAATGCTTTGAGTTAATGGAAAAAATAATGAAGAAGTATGTAATAATGAAACAAAGGGTAAAACATGTTGCTGCAATCTTATTTACATAGTACCTTGCAATATTACTCCTCTTTAGTAAGGTTGATTGCCATGTTCTTTAACATGATGCACTCTACTTCTAGATCATCTAATTTTTTTTTTGTTGGACCAAAATGTTCATAATTGTCACATGTTGTAGGACATTATTATAAATATCTTTATGGCTATTTCATATATATTTTTTCTTCAAGGTCCCCATGTAAGAATGTTGTCTTCACATCCATATGCTCTACTTCAAGACCAAAATAAGTAATGATAGAAGTTGATTTTTCCACAAGAGAGAAAATCTCACAAAAATCAATTCCCTCCACCTATGGATATCCCTTTGCTACTAGGAAGCTTTTGTACTTATCCACCTTACCTTATACAACCAACTTCTTCTTAAATTCCCATTTTCTACAAACAAGTTTTCTTCCAGCCCACAACTCAACTAGATCCCAAATCTCATTTTTATCCAAGGTATCCATTTCTTCAATCATGACCTTCTTCCAGAGTTTTCTATCCTTTGAAACAACTGCCTCCCTAATAGTTCTAGGATCATCATCAGTACAAAAATAAAATAAAACTAGGTCAAAAGTCAAGTGGAATATACCTTTCTGATTTCCTTCTCTCTTGAACTCGTCTCCTCAAGATTACAGTCTAAGGTTTCTCCTCTTTTGGTTCATTTTATTCTATTGAGTCAAATTCTTCACCCTCCAAGTCAAACTCTATTGTATCTGGTTCTTCTTCCCTTGGTTAGACTTCTTGTTTGTGAATAAGTTTAACCTCTCTAAATACTAAATCCCAACTATAAACAATCTTCTTTGTTAATGGGTTCCAAAGTTTATAGCCTTTTATACTATCTTTATAATCAATAAATATATATTTTTCAAATTTGTTATGGATATTACTCCTATTTTCCTTTGGAACATGACATAAGCATCACAACCAAGAAATATAATATTTTTAAGAAAGGGTATTTTACCAATCCATACTTCATATATACTTTTATCTACCAGTGTTGATGTAGGTGATCAATTTACCAAGTAACATGCAATACCCATTGCCTCTACCTATAATTCCTATGATAACCCTGCACCACTGAGCATACTTCTTTCTTTTTGCATCAATTTCCTATCATTCTTTATGCAACTACATTTTGTTGAGGTGTGTATGGAGTAGTGATTTGCCTTGCTATTTCACACCTTTTACATAATCCCTCGAATACATTTTGACATAACTCTCAACCAATATATTTCCTCAACACATTTATTTTATTCTCAATTTGTTTCTTTACAAGATCCTTAAACTCTTTAAATTTACCAAGAACCTCAAATTTCTTTCGAAGGAAATAGACCCATGTGTTCCTCAAGAAATTATCTATGAATGAAACATAATACATTGATTTACCTAGTGATGGAATATGAATAGGTCCAAACACATCATTATGTATCAACTCCAAGATTCATTTTTCTCTTGTAGCACCAAAAGGAAGTCTCACTCAATTTTGTTTACCATATATATACAATGTTCACAAAAATCAAAATATAATGAACAATTAGACATACCTTCAACCATACCTTTACCATGTAATTCATGAAGGCCCTTGTCTCCAATATGCCATAGTCTTTGATACTATATCACAGTCTTCTCTCGAAGGACAACAAGGGTCATGTCTTCTCCATTGTTGTCCTTAGGAACTGTTGAATCTTTATATGAGATATTATATGAGATAATATTGTATATGAGATGATATGATGGGTTGTATATGATGTATATGAGATTCATGATTGGTTTGGTATTACGATTATGAACATGCCAACTATATAACGAACCTAAAGACACATATGGTGACCATCCATGAAAGGATGCATCTCTAATAATTGTAATAACTATTTATTATTATTATTATATATTAATAATATTACTAATAATTAATAAATATATTATTGATTATTAATATGGGAGAATGTCTTCCCGATGTTGTCCAAACATCAACACTCCCTCTCAACGAGGGAGACATTCTACACCTCAATCACCTCGAGTCCATAAGACTGTGCATGGGTCATTCTCCTCAGTCAAATCAGCATGACCACTCTGGATAATATATGCCTGATGCTTCTAAATTAAACACTCCTTCTCAGCTAGGGAGACATTCTGCATCACACCAATATTCTTGATTTGGAACTCTGAGGCCACCTTCCTCTTACACTTATCAATGAGCCTTTGATGTAATCATATTCGTCATACACCCAGTTGATATATACTTCTCCCACATAGCACCCAATTGATGTATACTTCTCCCACATAGAACCTTAGGTCTCCAATGGTCCTTGCCAAGTCACATGATCAAGGATAGAGACCACACTTGGGTCATTCTTCTTAGCCAAGTCAGCATGGCCATCTAAGAATAATGCACAATGCTAATGCATGGAGAACATCAACACCCTCAGTCACTCTCCTTAGACAAGTCAATATGGCCATCAGAGGAGAGTGACTGATGCTAATACATGGAAAACATCAATGCCTCAGGGCATTAACCACTAGCCAAATTAGCATGGCTAATCATGTGAGTGAATGTATGATTCTCCTCAATCAAATCAACATGAACCCTTTAGGAGAATGTCTGCTTGATGCAACCACTTAGAGAAATATGAACACCTCATGTCTTTTCCACTCCTTGTCAAATCAACATGACTAAGGATAAATACTATGCCTGGTCCATTCACCACTAGCCAAATCAACATGGCTAATCTTGTGAGTGAATGTATCATTCTCCTTAGTCAAATCAACATGACCCCTTTGGGATAATGTTTACCCGATGCTATTCATCTCTGGATGTTTACTAGAGCTTCACAACTCCCTTCTACATCATGTCTCAGATGAAGTCCTACAAGAAAATTCTGAAGCCACATTGCTTCATGACTTACAATATTGGCTGCTATATACTTTTCCTTCATTGTCCTTCTGACTGGCTTCCTTATCCAAAATAAGGGAATCCTCTCTAGGAGGCTTCATATCTCCTTAAGGTCTAGCCTCATGTCTGTCAGTGATGGAGGATGTCTATCCCATCTGAATTTAATTTTGAAGAGGAGTTCTTTCTGAATGAAAGTCTCTAAGAAAATGATTCTCTCTTATATTAGGTCCACTCTGAGTCTACATGCTCCCTCTAAATATTGACTCCCTTTGAGGCTATATAGTCTTCAGAGTAAGCTTCTCCCTTTGCATGTGATGACCTCCTCTTATTCTTCATTACATGGATGTGCACAACTATATACAATGACCCTCATAAATTTAACACTCCAAACATTTTACTCTACTCTCATTTTCCTGGGCCCTCCCATGAGGGAGTCAAGCCCAATCCTTCTCTGATACCATTTTGAATTTTTATATGAGATATTATATGAGATAATAGTGTATATGAGATGATATGATGGTTTGTATATGATGTATATGAGATTTATTATTGGTTTGGTATTACGATGATGAATGTTCCAAATATATAAAGAACCTAAAGACACATATGGTGACCATCCATGAAAGGATGTGTCTATAATAATGATAATAACTATTTATTATTATTATTATTATTATTATTATTATATATTTTAATTATTATATATTATATTATTAATTTGGGAGAATGTCTTCCTGATATATTAATAAAGAACCTAAAGACACATTATTATTATTATTATTATATATTTTAATAATATTATTAATAATTATATTATTAATTATTAATTTGGGAGAATGTCTTCCCGATGTTGTCCAAACATCAACAAGAACAACATAATTGTTAAACCCATCATTAAAAGTGATTTCTGACAACTTGTGTAAAGTTCAAGTACAAACTCCCCTCATCAACACCATTTCTCCTCAAACCATATTGCAACTGTCCTTTTCAAATATAATATGCACACCTACATCATCATTTTACTTATAGATATCATGTTTCTAGCTAGATCTGGAATGTGCAAAACCTTGAGTAGAGTTCTAATCCTTCCATCTTTGAGCAACAACTTGACCTTTCCACATCCTATGATTTTGGTTCTCGAGTCATTTCCTAATAAAACATCACCTCCATTATACTTTCCATATTCATAAAGTGACTCCATGTGAGGATTCATATAAAATGAAGCACCTGCGTTGATCAACCATTCATCACAATCTTCATGTGTACATGTATATTTTAGGTAAACATCACCTCCTTCTTCCATTGATGTTTTCATTTATGTGGAAGGAGAATCATTAAATCCCTTACCTTGATCAAGATTCTTAGATCTACAATATTTCTTATAATGCCAAGATTTCCCACATTTTCAACATTTGCTTAAAGATTTCCTTAGAGATTTAGATCTACTTCTAGATTTAGATTTGGCCCTTGGAGACTTATTTTCTCTCTCATGGGACCGACCTTTTATAGATAAAACATTTTTGACCACATCTCCATGGAATTTATCCTCATTTTCTCTAATAATAGGGATGCAACTACATCCTCAATCTTTAATGTATATTAAGTGGTAATACCAATTTCTATAATCAGATCATCCCAAGAGTTTGATAGAGAAAATAACACAGTAATTGCCTTCTTCATCCATCTTAATATCAACTAAAATTCCCACATGCTTGACACCTTGGCCTCTAGTGGGAATACCTCCCGAAGATACAAAAATCAACATTGATTTCTCTATTGATTTGGTGCCAAGAGTTGCCCCAGTGTACAAGACACCATACATAATAGGCACACTAGACTAATTGAAAGAGTTGCAGATGCAACTAGAGGAAATTTTGAGGAAGGGGTATATACTCCCAAGTTGTCACCTTGGGTAGCCCCAATTATTTTTGTAAAGAATAAATATGGGACCTTAAGGCTATGTATTGATTTCATATAGTTGAATAAGGTCACTATAAATAACAAATATCCTTTGCCAAGGATTGATGATCTATTTGGTCAGTTAAAATGTGCAAGAATATTTTCCAAGATTGACTTGAGATCATGATATCATCAAGTGAGGATAAGGGAATAATAAATAGGCAAGACAATGTTAAAAAAAGAAGGTATGGAGATTATGAATTCATGTTAGTGCCATTTAGACTATCAAATTCCCCAATTATTTTTATGTGTTTGATGAATGGAGTGTTCAGGGAGTACCTAGACAAGTTTGTAATTATTTTCTTAGATGATATTATCATCTACTCTAAGTTTGAGGAGAGCATGAGAAGCATTTAAGAATAGTGCTATAGGTTTTAAGGGAGCATAAATTGCATTCGAAGTTAAGTAAGTGCATATTTTATCAAAATAATATTCACTACTCAGGGAATATTATTTCAACAGATGGGATAGTAATTGATCCTGAGAAGATAGAGGCCATTAGAGGATGGAAAATTCCAATAAATGTGATAGAGGTCATATTGTTTATGGGTCTTGTGGGTTATTATCGAATATTCATAAAGGGGTTTTCAAATATTGCAAGCCTAATCACTTCTTTGCAAAAGAAGGGACTGAATTTCGAATGGAATTCCAAATGTGAATAAAGTTTCTAGTAGTTGAAATATATTTTGACAAGTGAACCAATATTAAATATTGTAAATCCAGATGAAGAATTTGTAGTGTGCACAAATGCATGCAAGGAAGGGCTTGGTGGAGTCCTAAGTCAAAAATATCATGTGGTATGCTATGAGTCTTATAAATTAAAAGAGCACGCAAAAAAATTATGCTACACATGATCTAGAGTTAGAAGCCATTGTACATGCATTAAAAAAGTGGAGACATTACCTCATGGGAAGAAGATTTGAGCTAAGAACATACCACTATGGTTTGAAACATTTAGTTGGACAACCAACATTAAATGTTAGGAAAACTAGGTGGTTGGAATTTCTTACTGAGTATGAATTTGAAATTAAACATATCAAAGGAAAATAAAATCATGTGGATGATGCACTCAACAAAAGAGCTCATATAATGCATATTTCGACCATCAACATGTAGATGATGGATTTAAAAGATAAAATTCTTGAAGAAGTAAATTCATATTAGCATTATTTGCAAATAAAGTAAAACTTACAACAAAACAATTTACAACAAAAACTTAAAAATTATGAATTGAAGGAGGATGGAATCCTCTTGTACAGAGGCAAGGTGTATGTGCCGAATTCCATGGAGCTGAAAAATATAGTGCTGAGAGAATTGCACAATGTGTCATATGATGGACACCAAGGATATCAAAAATCCATTACAATTGTAAGGAGCCAATACTTTTGGCCGGGAATGAAGAAAGAAGTGGCTAACTACATAGCCCGATGTCTAGTGTTCCAGAAGGTAAAGAACAAACACATGCATCTAGCGGGGATGCCACAACCATTTACCATTATAGAATGGAAGAAGGAAGTGGTCAGAATATATTTTATTACAAAGCTGTCCAGAACAATGAAGCAACATGATTCCATCATGGTGGTGGTGGAAAAATTGACTAAGGAAGCTCATTTCATTCCTATGAAGACAAAAAATAAAGAAACAAACATTGCAAAGATTTACATGAAGGAAGTTTCCAGGATACATGGAGTTCCTAAGAAAACAATTTCATACATAGATTCTAAGTTTACATCCAAATTCTAGCAAGGTTTGTTCAAAGGCTTTGGGAAAAATTTGAATCTTAGTACAATATATCACCAAGAGTCAGATGGGAAAACATAGAGGACCAATAGGATAATTGAAGACATGATCTGGATGTATGTGATGGACCAACCATCAAAATGGGAAGACTATGCTCACTTAGTGGAGTTTTCTTATAATAATGGGTATGATGCCTCATTAAAAATGTGTCCATTTGAAGCTTTGTATGGAAAGAAATGTAACACACTAGTTAGTTGGTATAACCCAACAGATATAGCCATCATTGGGCCAAATTTGTTAAAGGAAATGAAAGATCAAATGACAAGGATTAGGAAGAATTTAAAGGTTTCCCAGGATAGGAAGAAACGTTCTACAGACAAGAACACTATTTTTAGGGATTTTAAAGTGGGAAAACATGTATTTCTTTGAAAGTGAAAAGAAGTTCGCTAAGATTGGGTTGTTGTCCAAACTTGGCAGCAAGAAATTGTGGGCCTTTTGAGATCTTAGAAAAGATAGGGCCAGTTGCATACATGTTATTATTTTTTTCATCCATGACAGTGCATAATGTGTTTCATATGTCATTATTAAAGAAATATGTGCCTGATTCTAACCACATAATTGATTGGACTGTGATCCAGGTGGAGCACAAAGGGGATTTCTGGGTGGAACCAATACACATCTTGGACTGGAAAGTCAAAGTTCTCAGGAAAAAATCCATAGGGATGGTAAAGTTTCAATGGACCTGCTACAACCTTGAAGATGCAACATGGGAGCATGAAGAAACTATGCGGGAGGAATACCTGCAAATTTTTGTAAATTTTGAAGAAAATAGAAGTTAAAATGCAAGACTCCATTTTTGGGCAGCTAGAGTTTTGGAACCACATCTCAGAAATTCTTGGTCACCTGCATTGACAAACCTAAGAAAATAATGGCACAACCTGATGGAATGAAGGCAATGAAGGTGGCACATTCCTTGGGTCAACAAGATGAGAATAATGAGAGATTATGGTTGGGACTGTTGTTGGAGGGTAAAAATTGCAAAATTTTGTTTTATTTTCTAAGTATTGTGATGTAAATTTGTATACATATTTCGGCATGGTGTTGTGCACTGAGGATGGTGCACAATTGTAGGGGAGGGGGAATGTAACATCCCCAATATAATCCATAGTTTAATTAATGTATAATGTAGACATGAATGTGGCTATGGCCAAGCGATGTAATATGTGAAATGTATTTTTTGAATTTTAATAAATAAAATTTGATGCCAGATGTTGGATAATTATAGACAAAGATGGGGGATGAGTTTAACACAAGAGAAGGGAGTGTCTTGTTGGAAATATGGCTACAGCAAAGATGACGCAGATGATCAAGGTTGTC
>CBVK0100408154.1:0-25909 GCA_900067695.1 Picea abies | reverse complement strand
CCATTGCATGGCAATGGTATGCATTGGCAATGATATGCATACCAATACCAACAACATACCATACCAATACCAATACCAATACCTTTGCATACCATTGCATGACAAAGGTATGCATTGGAAATGATGTGCATACCAATGCCATACCAATACCAATACCATACCAATATTGATATTGGTATGGTATTGGTATTGTTATGGCATTGGTATACCAATACCAAGTATTGGTCTACCATATCGTTGCCAATATTGGTATGATATATACCATACCAATATTGGCAATGATATGCATACCAATACCATACCAATACCAATACCATACCAATACTGATATCATAGCCAAAAACGCCCGATAGAGTGATCTTGAAAATCGACCTCATCTTAAAAAATTGGACTATGCCTTATTGACCAAAACCCTAGTGCCGGAGATACTTCAACAAATGGTTTTCTGGTCGACAAAATGATAGCATAAGGGCCCCACTAGCTGAAAAATGGTGCTCTTAATCGAATGCAACTGACGATTCATGCATCTGAGTCCAGGTTTGAGTTTTATCGTGAGTTTCAACTCGCCTCCTCAAACCATTTAGAGACATGTGGTCAATTTGGTCCAGGGGTATAAAATCCAAACCGAGTAACATAACAGACTTCCTTAAGCTCCAAAAAGTTTGTTTGGCCATGTCCACATGACTACACTAGCAAAAAAAACCCGACACGGTGTTCTTGAAAATCGACCTCCTCTTCAGAAATTGCACAATGCTTCATTGACCAAAACCCTAGTGTTGGAGATACTCCAACAAATGGTTTTTCAGTTGAAGGAATGATAGAGTAAGAACCCCAATAGTTGAAACCCAGTGCTACAGATCCAATGCAACTGACGGTTCATGCATCTGAGTCTCGGTTTGATTTTTATTGATAGTTGCAACTCGCCTCCTTAGGCCATTCAAGGACACATGGCCAATTTGGTGCAGGGGCATAAAATCCAAACTGAGTAGCATAATGGAGTTTCGTAAGCTCCTGCAAGCCTGTTTGGCCAATTCCCATGCGACTACACTAGCAAAAAATGCTCGACAAAGTGTTCTTGAAAATCAAACTCATCTTTAGAAATTGCACTATGCCTCATTGACCAAAACCCTAGTGCCAGAGATACTACAACAAATGGTTTTTATGTCGATGGAATGATAGCGTAGGGGCCCCACTAGCCGAAACCCAATGCTTAATCCAATTCAACTAACAGTTCATGCATATGAGTCTCGGTTTGATTTTTCTCGAGAGTTGCACCTCGCCTCCTTAAGCCATTTAATGACATGTGGTCAATTTTCTCCTGGGGCATAAAATCCAAAAAGAGTAGCATAACAAACTTCCATAAGCTCCTGCAAGTCTATTTGGCCAAGGACCACATGACTCCACTAGCCAAAAATACCCAACACAGTGTTCTTGAAAATCGACCTCTTCTTCGGAAATTGCACTATGCCTCATTGACCAAAACCCTAGTGTTGGACATACTCCAAAAAATTGTTTTTCGGTCGACAGAATGATAGGGTAGGAGCCCCAATAGTTGAAACCAGGAATTCTGGATCCAATGCAACTGACGGTTCATGCATCTGAGTCCCGGTTTTATTTTTATCAATAATTGCAACTCACCTCCTCAAGCCATTCAAGGACATGTGGCCAATTTGGTCCGAGGGCATAAAATCCAAATCGAGCAGCATAATAGAGTTTTGTAAGCTCCCACAAGTCTGTTTGGACAAGTTCCATGCAACTGCACTGGCCAAAAATGCCGACATAGTGTTCTTGAAAATCGACCTCATTTTCAGAAATTGCACTATGCCTCATTGAATAAAACCCTAATGTAGAAGATACTCCAACAAAGGGTTTTCCGATCGACGAAATGATAGCGTAAGGGCCCCACTAGCTGAAAAATGGTGCTCTTAATCCAATGCAACTAACGATTCATGTATTTGAGTCCCGGTTTGAGTTTTATCACGAGTTTCAAATCTCCTCCTCAATCCATTTAGAGATATGTGGTCAATTTGGTCCAGGGGCATAAAATCCAAACCAAGTAGCATAACAGACTTCCTTAAGCTCCGACAAGTCTTTTTGGCCAAGGCCCACATGACTACACTAGCCAAAAAGACCCGACACAGTGTTCTTGAAAATCGACCTCCTCTTTAGAAATTGCACAATGCCTCATTGGCCAAAACCCTAGTGTTGGAGATACTCCAACAAATGGTTTTCTGGTGGAAGGAATGATAGAGTAAGAGCCCTAGTAGTTGAAACCCAGTGCTACAGATCCAATGCAACTAACGGTTCGTGCATCTGAGTCTCGGTTTGAGTTTTATTGATAGTTGCAACTCGCCTCCTCGGGCCATTCAAGGACATGTGGCCAATTTGGTCCAGGGGCATAAAATCCAAACCGAGCAGCATAATGAAGTTTCGTAAGCTCTTGAAAGTCTATTTGGCCAATTCCCATGTGACTACACTAACAAAAAATGCTCGACAGAGTGTTCTTGAAAATCGAACTCATCTTCAAAAATTGCACTATGCCTCGTTGACCAAAGCCCTAACGCCGAAGATACTACAACAAATATTTTTTCGGTCGACAGAATGATAGCGTAGGGACCCTACTAGCTGATACCCAATGCTCTTAATCCAATGCAACTGACGGTTCATGCATATGAGTCCCGATTTGATTTTTATCGAGAGTTGCAACTCTCCTCCTTAAGCCATTTAAGGGCATGTGGTCAATTTGGTTCGGGTGTATAAAATCCAAATAAAGTAGCATAACGAACTTCCATAAGCTCCTGCAAGTCTATTTGGCCAAGGACCACATGACTACACTAGTCAAAAATACCGGACACATTGTTCTTGAAAATCGACCTCCTCTTTAGAAATTGCACTATGCCTCATTGACCAAAACCATAGTGTTGGAGATACTCCAACAAATTATTTTTCAGTCGACGGAATGATAGGGTAGGAGCCCCAATTGTTGAAACTAGGCACTCTGGATCTAATGCAACCGATGGTTCATGCATCAGAGTCCCGATTTGAGTTTTATCGATAGTTGCAACTCGTCTCCTCAAGCCATTCAAGGACATGTGGTCAATTTGGTCCGAGGGCATAAAATCCAAATCGAGCAGCATAACAGAGTTTCGTAAGCTCCCACAAGTCCATTTGGACAAGTTCCATGCAATTGCACTAGCCAAAAATAACAACATAATGTTCTTGAAAATCGACCTCATCTTGAGAAATTGCACTATTCCTCTTTGACCAAAACCCTGGTGTTGGAGATACTCCAATAAATGGTTTTCTGGTCGACGAAATGATAACGTAGGGGCCCCACTAGCCGAAAAATTGTGCTCTTAATCCAATGCAACTGACGATTCATGTATTTGAGTCCCGATTTGAGTTTTATCGCGAGTTTCAACTCTCCTCCTCAATCCATTTAGAGACATGCGGTCAATTTGGTCCAGGGGCATAAAATCCAAACCGAGTAGCATAACAAACTTCCTTAAGCTCTGACAAGTCCATTTGGCCAAGGCCCACATGACTACACTAGCCAAAAAGACCCGACACAATGTTCTTGAAAATCGACTCCTCTTCAGAAATTGCACAATGCCTCATTGACCAAAACCCTAGTGTTGGAGATACTCCAACAAATGGTTTTCCGGTGGAAGGAATGATAGAGTAAGAGCCCCAATAGCTGAAACCCAGTGCTATGGATCCAATGAATCTGACGGTTCGTGCAGTCGAGTCTTGCTTTGAGTTTTATTGATAGTTGCAACTTGCCTCCTCGGGCCATTCAAGGACATGTGGCCAATTTGGTCCAGGGGCATAAAATCCAAACTGAGCAGCATAATGGAGATTCGTAAGCTCCTGCAAGTCTTTTTGGCCAATTCCCATGCCACTACACTAGCAAAAAATGTTCGACAGAGTTTTCTTGAAAATCAAATTCATCTTCAGAAATTGCACTATGCCTTGTTAACCAAAACCCTAGTGCCGAAGATACTACAACAAATGGTTTTTCGATCGAGAGAATGATAGCGTAGGGGCCCCACTAGCTGAAACCCAGTGTTCTTAATCCAATGCAACTGACGGTTCATGCATATCAGTCATAGTTTGATTTTTATCGAGAGTTGAAACTCGCCTCCTTGAGCCATTTAACGACATGTGGTCAATTTGGTCCGAGGGCATAAAACCAAACATAGTAGCATAACGAACTTCCATTAGCTCATGCAAGTCTATTTGGCCAAGGACCACATGACTACACAAGCCAAAAAGACTTGATACAATGTTCTTGAAAATCTAACTCCTCTTCAAAAATTGCACTATGTCTCATTGACCAAAACCCTTGTGTTGGAGATACTCCAACAAATTGTTTTTCGCCTGATGGAAGGATAAGTTAGGAGCCCCAATAGTTGAAACCAGGTACTTCGGATCCAATGCAGCTGATGGTTCATGCATCTGAGTCATGGTTTAAGTTTTATCGATAGTTGCAACTCACCTCCTCAAGCCATTCAAGGACATGTGGCCAATTTGGTCCGAGGGCTTAAATCCAAATCGAGCAGCATAACAGAGTTCTGTAAGCTCCCACAACTCTGTTTGGACAAGTTCTATGCGAATGCACTAGCTAAAAATGTCGGCATAGTGTACTTTAAAATTGACCTCATCTTAAAAAATTGCACTATTTCTCATTGACCAAAACCCTAGTGGCAAAGATACTCCAACAAATGGTTTTTTGGTCGACAGAATGATAGCGTAGGGGCCCCACTAGTTACACAATGGTGCTCTTAATCCAATGCAACTAACTATTCATGCATCTGAGTCCCGGATTGAGTTTTATTGCAAGTTTCAACTCGCATCCTCAAGCCATTTAGAGACATGTGGTCAATTTGGTCCAGGGGCATAAAATCCAAACCAAGTAGCATAACAGACTTCCTTAAGCTCCAACAAGTCTGTTTGGCCAAGGCCCACATGACTACACTAGCTAAAAGGACCCGACACATTGTTCTTGAAAATCGATCTCCTCTTAAGAAATTGCACAATGCCTCATTGACCAAAACTCTAGTGTTGGATATATTCCAACAAATGGTTTTCTGTTTGAAGGAATGATATAGTAAGAGCCCCAATAGCTGAAACCCGATGCTACAGATGCAATGCAATTGACGGTTTGTGCATTCGAGTCTCAGTTTGAGTTTTATTGATAGTTGCAACTCGCCTCCTCAGGCCATTCAAGGCCATGTGGCCAATTTGGTCCAGGGGCATAAAATCCAAACCGAGTAGCATAATGGAGTTTCGTAAGATCCCGCAATTCTGTTTGGCCAATTCCCATGCGACTACACTATCAAAAAATGCTCGACAAAGTGTTCTTGAAAATCGAACTCATCTTCAGAAATTGCACTATGCCTTGTTGACCAAAACCCTAGTGCCGAAGATACTACAACAAATGGTTTTTCGGTTGACGAAATGATAGTGTGGGGGCCCCATTAGCTGAAACCCAATGCTCTTAATCCAATGCAACTGACGATTCATGCATATGAGTCCTGGTTTGATTTTTATCGAGAGTTGCAACTCGCCTCCTCAAGCCATTTAAGGACATGTGGTCAATTTGGTCTGGGGGGCATAAAATCTAAACAAAATAGCATAACGAACTTCCATAAGCTTCTGCAAGTCTATTTGGCCAAGGACCACATGACTACACTAGCCAAAAAGACCCAACACACTATTCTTGAAAATCGACCCCCTCTTCAGAAATTGCACTATGCCTCATTGACCAAACCCTTGTGTTAGAGATACTCCAACAAATTGTTTTTCGGTGGTAGGAGCCCCAATAGTTGAAACCAAGTCCTCCAGATCCAATGCAAATCACGGTTCATGCATCTGAATCCTGGTTTGAGTTTTATCAATTGTTGCAACTCACCTCCTCAAGCCATTCAAGGACATGTGGCCAATTTGGTCTGAGGGCATAAAATCCAAATCGAGCAGCATAACAGAATTTCGTAAGCTCCCATAAGGTTTTTTGGACAAGTTTCGTCCAACTACACTAGCCAAAAATGTCGGCATAGTGTTCTTGAAAATTGACCTCATATTCAGAAATTGCACTATGCCTCATTGACCAAAACCCTAGTGCCGAAGATACTGCAACAAATGGTTTTCCAGTCGACAGAATGATAGCGTAGGGGTCCCAGTAGCTGAAAAATGGTGCTCTTAATTCAATGCAACTGATGATTCATGCATCTGAGTCCCAGTTTGAGTTTTATCGCGAGTTTAAACTCGCCTCCTCAAGCCATTTAGAGACATGTGGTGAATTTGGTCTAGGGGCATAAAATCCAAACCGAGTAGCATAACAGACTTCCTTAATCTCCGACAAGTCTGTTTGGCCAAGGCCGACATGATTACACTAGCCAAAAATACCTGACACAATGTTCTTGAAAATCGATCTCCTCTTTAGAAATTGCACAATGCCTCATTGACCAAAACACTAGTGTTGGAGATACTCCAACAAATCGTTTTCTGGTCGAAGCAATGATAGAGTAAGAGCCCCAATAGCTAAAACCCAGTGCTATGGATCCAATGCAACTGACGGTTTGTGCATCCGAGTCTCGGTTTGAGTTTTATTGATAGTTGCAACTTGCTTCCTTAGGCCATTCAAGGACATGTGGCCAATTTGATCCATGGGCATAAAATCCAAACCGAGCAGCATAATGGAGTTTCGCAAGCTCCCGCATGTCTATTTTTCCAATTCCCATGCGACTACAGTAGCAAAAAATGCTCGACAGAGTGTTCTTGAAAATCAAACTCATCTTCAGAAATTGCACTATCCCTCGTTGACCAAAACCCTAGTGTTGGAGATACTACAACAAATGGTTTTTTAGTTGACAGAATGATAGCATAGGGGCCCCACTAGCAGAAACCCAATGCTCTTAATCCAATGCAACTGACGGTTCATGCATATGAGTCTTGGTTTGATTTTTATCGAGAGTTGCAACTCGCCTCCTCAAGCCATTTAAGGACATGTGGTCAATTTGGTCCCGGGGCATAAAATCCAAACAGAGTAGAATAATGAACTTCCATAAGCTTCTGCAAGTCCATTTGGACAAGGACCACGTGACTACACTAGCCAAAAAGACTCGACACAGTGTTCTTGAAAATCGACCTCCTCTTCAGAAATTGCACTATGCCTCATTGACCAAAACCCTTGTGTTGGAGATACTCCAACAAATTGTTTTTCGATCAACGGAATGATAGGGTAGGAGCCCCAATAGTTGAAACCAGGTACTCAAGATCCAATGCAACTGACTGTTCATACATCCGAGTCCCGGTTTCAGTTTTATCGATAGTTGCAACTCGTCTCCTCAAGCCATTCAAGGACATGTGGCCAATTTTATCCGAGGGCATAAAATCCAAATCGAGCAGCATAATAGAGTTCCATAAGCTCCCACAAGTCTGTTTGGACAAGTTCCATGCAACTACACTACCCAAAAATGCCATCATAGTGTTCTTGAAAATCGACCTCATCTTAAGAAATTGCACTATGCCTCATTGACCAAAACCCTAGTGCCAGAGATACTCCAACAAATGGTTTTCCAGTCGACGGAATGATAGCGTAGGGGCCCCATTAGCTGAAAAATGGTGCTCTTAATCCAATGCAACTGACGATTCATGCATTTGAGTCCCAATTTGAGTTTTATCACGAGTTTCAACTCGCCTCTTCAAGCCATTTAGAGACATGTGGTCAATTTGGTCCAGGGGAATAAAATACAAATCGAGTAGCATAACAGACTTCCTTAAGCTCCGACAAGTCTGTTTGGCCAAGGCCCATATGACTACACTAGCCAAAAATACCCGACACAACGTTCTTGAAAATTGACCTCCTCTTCAGAAATTGCACAATGCCTCATTGACCAAAACCCTAGTGTTGGAGATACTCGATCAAATGGTTTTCTAGTCAAATGAATGATAGAGTAAGAGCCCCAATAGCTGAAACCCAGTGCTACAGATCCAATGCAACTGATGATTCATGAATCGGAGTCTCGGTTTGAGTTTTATTGATAGTTGCAACTTGCCTCCTCAGGCCATTCAAGGACATGTGGCCAATTTGGTCTAGGGGCATAAAATCCAAACCGAGCAGCATAATGGAGTTTCATAAGCTCCCACAAGTCTGTTTGGCCAATTCCCATGCGACTACATTAGAAAAAAATGCTCGATAGAGTGTTCTTGAAAATCGAATTCATCTTCAGAAATTGCACTATGCCTCGTTGACGAAAACCCTAGTGCCAGAGATACTACAACAAATGGTTTTTCGGTCAACAAAATAATAGCATAGGGGCCCCACTAACTAAAACTGAGTCTTCTTAATCCAATGCAACTTACGAGGGATTGGACCCGAGAGTGAGGGGTGTTCTAGCTGAAATCCAACGGACACAACGGTTCCTCAATCTGAGTCTTGGTTTTCATTATATACCGAGTTGCAAGTCGCATCCCAAACCATTTCGGGGACTCTTGGCCAATTCCTCCTCAGGGCATAAAAACCTAACGGAGCACATTTTTGAGTTCCGTGAGATGTTTCAAGCTTGTTTAGGCATGGACTATGTGACCACATCAATCCAAATGGTGCATTGCTTCAAACTAAGCAAAACTCTAATTCTTGAAATCAATGAGTAAAGCAACTTTCGAGGCATGGCACTCGAGAGTGAGGGGTGATCTAGCTGAAATCTTATCCCAGTAATCAATCAAATTCGATGGTTCCTCAATCCGAGTCCCAGTTTTCTTTTTATGCCCAGTTGCAAGTGGCATCCCAAACCATTTTGGGGACTCTTGTCAAATTCCTCCTCAGGGCATAAAAACCTAACGAAGTAACATTTTTGAGTTCCGTGAGATGTTGCAATCTTGTTTAGGCATGGACTATGTGACCACATTGTCCATCCTCTCCCGAGGCATGGTTTTATAAATTGGACCCCTAAATCCAAATGTTGAATTGGTTCTTACTGAGCAAAACCCTAGTTTTCAAAATCAATGAAAAAAACAACTTCTGAGGGATTGGAACCGGGAGTGAGGGGTGCTCTAGCTGAAATCCTATGTTAGGAATCCAACGAAGACAACGATTCCTCAATCCGAGTCTTGGTTTTCGTTTTATGCCCAGTTGCAAGTCGCATCTGAAACCATTTTGGGGACTCTTGGCCAATTCCTCCTCAGGGCATAAAAACCTAACAAAGCAACATTTTTGAGTTTTGTGATATGTTGCAAGTTTGTTTAGGCATGGACTAGGTGACCACATTATCGATCTGCTCATGAGGGACGATTTCATAAATTGGACCCCTTAATCTAAATGTTGCATTTTCAAACTGACCCAAACACTAATTCTCGAAATCAATGAGTAAAGAAACTTCCGAGGCATGGCACATGAGAGTGGGGTGCTCTAGCTGAAATCCTATCCCAGTAATCCATCGAAGTCGACGGTTCCTCAATTCGAGTCTCAATTTTCTTTTTATGCCTAGTTGCAAGTCGCATCCCAAACCATTTCGGGGACTCTTGGCCAATTCCTCCTCAGGGAATTAAAACCTTAAGGCACGACATGACATAGCATGGCAAGGCAAGGCATGATATGGAAAGGAATGATATGGAAAGACAAGGCATGGCAAGTGAATGCAAGGCATTCCATTGCAAGGGATGGTATGGAGGGGAGTGGCATGGAAAGGCATACCATATGGTAGCAAGGCATGGCATGGAAAGACAAGGCATGGCATGGCATGGCAACACATGGAAAGGCAAGGCATGCAAAGGCAAGGCATGCAAAGGCAAGGCATGCAAAGGCACGACATACAAAGGCAAGGCATGGCATGGGATGGCAACACATGGCAAGGCAAGGCACAACATGGCATGACATGGCAAAGTATGGCATGACAAGGTAGGTCAAGAAAATACACCTTGACACCTTTTATTATATGTTTGTTATAATTTTCAACCCTTTAGGGCTTGATGTATTGAATTTTTTCTTTGGAAGGATTGACATTTGGATGTGGTCTAGTTGAATGAGTATCGAGAGCATCTTCAAAATTACCTATAAACTAGTTAATTCTCAAAGGACCTTTGAAGCATATTACAATGGGCCAAAATGCCCTAGAAAAATATTCATTTGTGAAATACAAGAGAAGAATATGTATAGACCAATTAACTCTTAAAGGTTTTTTATAGGCAAACATAATCATATATAACACACAATGGAGAGGGTTGGCACTTATGGTTATGTAATAGAATTTACAATTTATAGTTAAAATGTATAACTGATCCAGGTGGATATCAATGGCCACCCACCTTTCCAGCTGGCTCAAAACAACTTTCTAGCAATTTTAATAATTTACTATTTTTAGCAGTTTTTCGGGTCCTGAACTTCCGGAGCCGTTTTGAGGCCCTAAACAACGTTTTTTTGGGTATGTTGCGGCTGCAAAATTTCATGGTGAAATTGAAATTTTACACAATTATTGTAGTCCTCAGATAGATCTTTCCAATGGGTTATCATACGCCTAAAACAAAGATCGTATGTAAAAGTTACGACCCCGGGAAGTTGTTGATGTACTGACTTACCCAAACGGGGCCAAGATGACTTTTGGCGCTTCATCTCCTAGGGTTAGGTTTTTGGATGTTTAGGGTTAATTTATTAAAATCCATGAGAATGGGCCTGAGAGTGTGTAGCCATTCTGCACTGATCACAATGTCACAACCATCCATGTCTATAACAAACATATGGGATTTCAGGTGATACTGACCAATTTGGAGCTGCCCATTTTCACAACGTCCCCCACATTTCATGGAACCTCCATTGAAAATCATGATTTGAAAATTATTGACGACATGGATGTAACAATTGAATTTATGAGAAATGTGGTGATGACTAAAATTATGGGTCATCACTTTCAAGAATACATGGTCATCCACTTTAAATTTTCTGTGAGTTTTTCCCTTATCAACATAACTTTTCTGGCTGTCTTGAGTATCCTTTAAATTCTTCTTTATTTTCGACATCTGCTCTTCCATTTCCCTGAGTAATTCTAGTCCAACCACTGCTCTATCTGTTGGTTTGTCCCAACTTACAGATGTGTTGCACATTCTGCCATAAAGTACCTCAAATGGGCTCATCCTTAGAGATGCTCGGTACCCATTGTTATAGGCAAACTCTACCAAGAGTAGGTAGTCTGCCCATTCTGATGGTTTATCCATCACATACATCCTCAACATTTCCTCAATCACTTGATTCACCCTCTATGTTTATCCATCATATTCTGGATGATAAGTTGTGCTAAAATTCAGATTTGTTCCAAATCCTTTAAACAATCCTTTCCAGGAATTTGATGTAAACTTTGGATCTCTGTCTGAAACAATTGTCTTGGGTATACCATGCAATCAAGCAATTTCCCTCATATAAATATCAACAACGTTAGTTTCCTTGTGAGTGAGCTTCACTAGAATAAAATGGACAGCTTTGATAAGCTTTTCCACCACTACCATGATAGAATCATGTTGCTTGATTGTTATGGGAAGTTTGGTGATGTAATCCATTGTTACCACTTCCTCTTTCCACTCAGGAATGGGAAATGGATGTAGCAAATCAGTTGGGTGTCTATGCTTAGCCTTGACCTTTTGATACTCCAAACATTTGGCAACGTACTCAACAATTGATCTGAAAATAGTGGGCTAACTTGTTATGCTATGCAAGCACCCTCTACTTCATTAAAATAAACTTTACAGGACCTTGCTTCATGTGTTAAAATATGCAAGATAAATTATGTGCCAAGTTTACACTTCTTCTTTTAATTGTTCATGTGTGAGGAAATGTTCTTTTAAATGGTTAAATATGTACTTTAAATAAATACACAACAACATAACTTTCAACAAATAAACCATCAAACTCACAATAAGAACAACATGATAAAGGAGTTCACCCCTCTCCGGGCTACATCTCCTTGAGCCTCCTTCAATGAACTTGGCTCTCTGGGATTAATTTGTCAAAGATTATTTTACAAGCTACTGCTCAACTCCAATGGAAATTCTGACTGTACCATTGGGATCAGAATACATAAAAACCCCAAAAATGACTAATAAAACTCTGAAAATGGGTCATGGCTCATCCGGGCATGACCTCTTCTACATGTGGCCATAAGCTTCACTGAACTTCTCTTTGGAAAAAACACCTGTAAAAGTCCTCAACTGGGTATGAAACCTATCCCAAAGTGTTCAGAGCATAATAATTAGTCAAAAATGGTTATTCAATCATAGAAAACAAACATAGGCTCATCTGAGCAAGACCTCAAACAATGAGGTCTTCAAGCTCCCTGAAGCTTCTTGAAACTTCAATGGTTAAAAACCTACAAAATAAATCTTCAAATGGCTATGAAAACAGTGCCAATGGATTCAAAACATCCAAAAACCCCTGGCTAGGCTTTTACGGCACCTCATTCGGCCAAAAAATGAAGAAGATAGGCCTCTTGCCATTCTCTTCCTTCAAGCTCGCTATCTCTGGTTCGCCAAAACGCACCTCCTTGCGTTCAACCAAGAACACGCTCCAAATTCGTGCTAAAACCTAGCACATGAACACAACCGCAAAATTTTCCAAACTGTAGGACGGTTATGGGCGCGCCAGCCCCTAACCGCCAAGACCATGGTCGCAAGGTCGCCATGTGACCACACGCAAAATAGGAAAAGGGCTCCATTTACATTGGCGAATAAAACAATGACAAGTGTCCAACGAACGATTGGTTTTAACCGTTCAAACCAAAACCAAAAAAATTCCACGCGCATATGGTGGCAGGTCATATGATTACACATAAAACCAAGGCTAACTCCGTTGTAATACCAAAACCCACGCGCGAAATATATGTGAAGGTCATATGATTAAAGTCGATGCGACCGGGGCTTTGAATATGTTTTAAAAGTCGTGCGCGCAATGTGATGAATTCCCGCGCGCTCCGTATATAAATCGGTAGTCATATATATAAATGCATGCGACCGGGGCTGGGGCTAAGCCCCAACCCGGACGTGCCCCATATCATATTTCAATAGAATTTAAATATAATTAAAACCATAGCTTTTACAAGGACCACCATGTGGGCTAGTGGTAGCCCACACACTACCAAAGCATTGCCAAAAGGGGGAGGTCCGGGGTTCGATCCCCACAGACTCCCTTAATTTTGAACCAATAACCAATTCAACAACGGGGTGCCATGTGGCAGCCCATGACTGGGCCACGTGGCACCAAAACACTTGCCAAAATAATGCCACGTGTCGTCAAATTATTCGTCCACATATGCCAATAGATGATTGCCACGACAACATCTGCCACCTGGATGTACAACCTCTACCACGTCAGTGTATGATCATGCCACATCACCATCCATATGGACTGTACGGACTGCACAGTCGGCGTCCCTTTTTTTACCTGTTTGATGATTAGATTAGATCGCGATATCTCTCGTTCCCGAACTCCGTTTGAACCCAAACGAGTTGCGCTGGGTTCATGATGACGAGGGCTACGCACCCATTCGTTTTGAGGAAATTCCGAGAATGTTGATTTTTGAGCTAAATTTTGACCCCTGGACAGATTTTGATTAACAACTTCTTTCTTCATGCCTGGCCAATAATATTGGATATTGGTAGATGCAATAGTTTTCTGATACCCTAGGTGTCCAGCATAAGGTACACTATGAATTTCTCTTAAAATCATATGTTTCAATTCTTGAGAATTTGGTACATAAATTTTGCTTCTGTACATGAGAATTCCATCACTTCCCAGCTTGTAGTGCTTGATTTGTTGTTGCAAAATACTTGCTGTAATTTTTCCATTAATTGCATGTATTGCAAATCTGATTTTACAGCCTCTAAGATTCTATCTTTCAAATTGGATTGGTACATGCTAATGGTTGTAGCATGCAATGCATGCACTCTTCTATTTTTGGGAACATGGTGGAACATGAAATGAAACAAAAAATAAAGTATTGTAGATAATCGAAGAAGATTTTTTTTTTTTGAAGAAGTATGGTGGTTTTTAAAGACATTGTTACAACACTTAAGTAGAGTGCAATATGATCAGAACATCATAGTGCATGTTGCACATGTTGATCGGCATGATATGTTGTACAAACTACATGGTGTAATGACCCATGGGGTTTGTTATTTATAGCTTCAAGATGTAACCAAATTCCACAAAATGTGGAAGATCTTGTCCACATGTAACCATTGGTTGTTAGAGTTGACTTCACCAAATCCTCGTTTTCGAGTCGACTCAAAGAGGATGCTCGACCCAACCATCTACACATCCAATTCACAGTCGATTGTTTTTTTGGTCAATCCATAGCCTGACTATCTTCAATTGTTGGTCGACTGTCCAAATGATATGCACGTTGACTACTCAACCGATTTATGTAGTGTATTGGTCGATCATTTGACCGAATGTATCAAGGTATAGTTAGACCTATCAAAAAACTAAACTCGGGAGATGTGTGATGAACCTTCAATGCTTGATGTTCCAATAGGAATAATGGCAGGGATGATACCCACAGGCTATGAAATTTAGTAGAATGGTGCCAACTATTGGATACCAAATCAATATTTTCTCCACGTTGAATTCTTCTCAAAGATTGAATAATAATTGAGGAGTATCCTTCCACTATAATATTATTAAATATATGTTGTAAATTGCAGGCCCTTCACTGGACCATAGAACTCCACTAAATTGTTTGTGGTTTTCCCATATGTGAAGCAAATATGAGAATAATATTACCATAATCATTTCTAAATTTTTAGCTTGTCCTTGTTGAACCAATATTACCTTTCAAATCTCCATCAATGTTTAGTTTAATGAAATTTTCTAGTGTCCTTGACCATATCTTAGGAGAAATTGGTTTGGTTTTGGGTTTAGGCAATACATAGGCAAGATAATTCTACTTGAGCTGCCAATTGAAGAAGATGTTTTTTTAATCACCTTGTAGTTGATCAATTCCCTCTAGCCATGGGAAGGAGGAAACTGATTCTTGAATGCTTTCTTGAATACCAAGCTAGATGTCTTCCCTTTTCTGATGGTGGGGATATCAAGTTTTTCAAAGTCTGGATAATTCTTCCCCATGATCAATCATAGTGTTTAAAGAGAGCAGGTCCCTAATCCCATATCATGTTAATTTATAGACACCCATTGAACAAGTGTCTAGTTGTTTCCTGTCTAGATCTACACATATGACATATTGAGGGTCCTTATAACCCTGTCTTGAGAATTATATCCCATGTAAAAAAAAATTTCATATCAACAACCAAATAAAGGATGAGATCTTTGGCCAAATTTACATGTTCCAAATATTTCTCTAGATTCTAACTTTCTGTAGTAGATTGTGTTTAGATTCACTGTTGTAGGCCTATTTTACTATGAAGTTCCAATTTCCTTAGGAAACCCATTTGAGGATATATGCTCTTGTATCTTTACAAATTAATCTATCTTCAAGGTGGTTATCCAAAATTCTCCTTGCTTCTCTAGATACTCCCTCAAGCTAATATTCACTTGATACTCATGTACAAAAATCCCCTTACTATTTTTCACTAGTGTTCAACCAATATCGGTTGACATGTTTCCATCCTTGGTCCATAAGAGAGGATTGTGCCTCCCAAATATTTGGTTTCTCTCCCATTCTAGACTCTTATTTCTAGGAATCATCTCGGAAGAGAGTGGATGTGCCATCCTTAAGTTCCCATAAATAATGGTTTTGGACTATATATCTATTGTTCCAAGCATTGGTCCATATAAGTGAACCATGGAAAAAACATCCATTCTAAAGAGGTTTGTCTTGCAAATATTCTTTATATACTTGATTTTCCATATTTTTCACAAGAGGTTTGTCTTGCAAATATTCTTTATATACTTGATTTTCCATATTTTGCACTATAGATCCCCCTTTCCCTTTACCCATTTCCACTTGGTTTTAGTAGAGATGGATTTTCTCATAGTAAAAGGGTATTTTATACCCAAACCTTATGCCCATTTGGGAAGGTAGATGGTATGCCATGCTACCAGAGGCCATTTGTATTCCCTAGAGGGACCTCGTAGAGGAAGCATCTTTGGAGGGAAAAAATGGATGTAAGAATCTTAGCAGGTGCAACCAAAATAGAAAAGAGATATAGAGGCATTGAATAAACAACATATTTGATAAGAGTAATCTTTCCAAGGAGGGATAAAAATATAAAGGTCCAGTAGTTAATATTGGATTCCAGTTTCTAAAGTAAGTCCTCCCAAGAATAATTCCTTAGGTTGTTGTAAATAAGAGAGGATCCTAAATATTAAATGGGAAGGGAGCCTTTTTGGAAGCTCAAGATTCTAAGAATGTCAGATTGAACTCTCAAAGGGGTGTTAAAGAAGAAAATAATAGATTTTCTTTGATTGTTTTTTGCACCAAAGGGTAGTATGAAGGTGTCTAGAATGAGTTTAAAGGCCTATGAGTCCATGTTGAAGGAGCCCCAAATAAAAAGGTGTCATCAAAGAATTGCAAATGAGAAAGGGGGTTGGTATTAAGAATCAACCTAATACCTTTTAAGAGGCCTCTTAACAGATTTAATTTGATACTTCTACCTAGATCTTTAATTGTTAGAATGAGCAATAAGAGTGAGAGAGGATCACCTTTTCATATGCCTCTAGAGGGGTTGAAAGTGTCTGAAGGGGATCCATTCGGTAGAATTGAGAAAAAGGTAGAGGAAATAAATTTTTGAATCCAAGGGATCCAGTCTTAACATAATTCAAAGGATTTCAAAACCTATTGAAGGAAAGTCCAACTTACTTGATCATAAGCTTTAGACATGTCCATATTCATCATCATACCTAGAGTTTTGTTGAATTTCAAGGAGTGGATGGCCTCATGAGATAGAATTATTCCATCTAGGATTTGTCTACCTTCCAGATATCCACCTTGTTCTTGAGACAATTTCTTCGTCGTGATGGACTTTAGATAGTTAGATATAATTTTGGTTATGATCTTGTAAATGAAATCGCATAGGGAGATAGGTTATATGTCGTATTTTCACTTTTAGTCCTTCAAAATTAGAGTGATAGATGTTGAATTGAAATCTTTAAGTATACTTCATCAAACTCTGGTACTTTCCACTACCTCCAAGACCTCCTTTCCTATCATAGTCAAGAAAGATTGAAAAAACTTGATCATGAATCCATCCAAACATGGCGATTTATTTGGTGCCATTTCTAGAACTATTTGGGTTACCTATTCAAAGGATATAGTGAATAACAAACTTAAATTTTGTTTAGGGGAAAATAGGGTGGGGATTGAGTTGGTGATATTTTGTATAATATCTTCATTGTCCTTATATTTATGGAATGAAGGGGTGTTGGCATCCATTGGAGACTCTCTTGGCAAGTTCATTATGATTGACAAAGAAAATCTCTCGGCAGCAACTAGAAAGGTTGGTAGGGTCCTGGCTGAAATGGATGTGCACCTTGGGTTGTCAGAGACACTTGAGATTGATTGGAGAGATAAACGCCTTCTATAGAGACTTGACTACCTTGGTATTCTATTCAAAGGCATTCACTGTACAAGTACTTCACATTTGCGACATGATTGCAAAGGTTTTGGTGATTTAGATAGTGCTCAGGAAGGTTCTGATCTTTTATACAGCACACCTAACTCCTCAATGGAAACAGGTTTCTACAGTTACGAAGATGCTCATCAGGACCGGGTCGATCCCATCTACTTGGAGAGCTCAGCCTCTGTAACCAGTAAGCTACAATCACATTAACTGGTATTTTTTAGTTCTATGTTTGTGTGGGAATGAGAAGTAATAAACTCTTCAGTTTGGCTAAAGAGTGTAAATTCTAAATCTTGTTCACCACCTTTAGCTGAAATGGGCGGTACTGTTGCTACTAGTCAAACCTCTGGGTGCCGAGAGCCCTTACCTACCTAATCGACTGTCTCCTTGGGGTTGGAGCCTTTGATTATCACTGATAGTCAGGAGATGTCTTGTGTTAAGAAGACCCAACTGAGTCCTTTTCTGGAACCCACCATTCCATCTGAGTCCACAAGTAGCCCGGGGACAAGTCAACTGATGATGGGTCACCATACCTCTCCACTTGGCTATAAAGAACCGAAAGATGAGGAAACCTCTCTCTCAGTTGTGCTTGATTCATTGATCCCTTTCATCCGAGATAATGATGCAAATGTACAACTACCAATTTATCTTGGTAAATCGGTCATTGACCCTGTGGCTAGAAAAGAGGATGTTGGTTGCTCACGTTCCACTTTAGTAGAGCCCAGAAAAGAATTTTCATGGTCTAAGGGACTGGGAACTGAACACTCGTCGGTAAATACCAAGAGTGCCCTGAAAAAATCTACTCTTGAGTCCTCTCTTGATACAGTTTCACACACATCCACCGAAGGTGGGGCACTTAGAGCGATGAAGGCCCTTGCAAGGTCAAAGTAATGTTATTGCTCTCCCTCAATTTAAGGGGGACTGGAGGCACCCTAAAATTGGCCTCAGTTCAATGTGTTTTGGATAAAACCTAACATAACATTGTTTTCTTCCATGAGACTCGGGTACACTCTCTTAAAGCCCGTAATTTCTTTCAGACCCTTTGACCAACCTGGCTAAGTTGTGCAGTGAACTTAGTTGGTACATCTGGCAATTTAATGGTTTCTTGGGATCCAAATTACTTTGATCCGGTTCCTTTTCTTACTTGTGGTGGGATTTTATTGACAGGATTTTGTTTAGAAAGCAAAACACAAATTACACTTCTAAATGTCTACGGGCCATGTGTGGAGCGCAAACTCTTATGGGAACGACAGGAAAATTATGGCTTGTTGACTCTAAAAAACTTAATTCTAGCAGGAGATCTAAACTTGACTCTTTCATCTGGTGAAATCTAGGGCGGTGCGTCCTCACTGGGGTCTTTGATAGGTTGTTTCAATACATATTTTCATAATAACAAGCTCATTGACATAGTTCCGGGGAAAGTCGTTCCTACTTGGCACAATGGGGATCAGGAGCAGATTTTATTTCTAAGAGACTGGACATAACTTTCATATTCGAAGAATTACTAGATACAGTTGGTATCTACAGAGCATGGGTGGAATATCCCTTCATATCTGACCATGCCCCGGTACTGCTTCAGTTGGATTTACCTCCTCTCTTTAAGTCTTTTCCGTTCAAATTCAACCCTATGTGGATTAAGGAACAAGGCTTCATATTGATGGTAAAAAATCTATGTAACGATCCAAAATATCTCAATGAAACTGGCAAATAGAAAAGTCTTGTTTGGAAACTAAAATATCTAAAAGCTAATACGAAACTATGGCAAAAGGACCGAAAGATTTGTAAAAAATTTCGACTCTGTTGGCTGGAGAAATAGATATATTTTAGGTTACAAAACCTTGCAGATGGTACTCGTATTAATATGGTGGATACTTCATTAAAAGATATAGAACAAGAAACAAATACTTACTTAATGAAATAGAGGAGTAGTGGCACCAGAGAAGTCGTTCTATCTAGATACATAATGGAGACTAAAACTCTAATTTTTTTCATAAATTCGCGAATTTGAGGAGAAACAACAAGTATGTATGGGAGATTCAAGATGAAGCAGGACATATACAATGTGGTCAGGAAAATATTAAAAAAGTTGCTTTAAAACACTTCCAAGATTTTTACAAAGAACAATCGGCTCCTTCTACCAGTAATCAAGTCACGGTGGTAGCTTTGTTTTCTAATATGTTGAATGACACAGAGACCAGGGCTTTAAACAAACCTTTTGAAAAGGATGAAATGAAGAACGTTTTATCAAAATTCAAAGTGGATAAGAGTTCGGGACTAGATGGCTAGACAGTTGATCTTTTTAGTCATCTCTTTGATCTCGTAGGTGAGGATCTCCTTGAAATGGTTGAAGAGTCTAGATTAAATGGTTTTATCCCAAGGGCAGTAAACTCGAATTTTATTACTTTGATTCCCAAAGTAAACAAGCCTCAAAATTTTGGAGAATATAGACCGATCGTGAGAAGCCTTCTTAAACACACCCTTAGGGATGTGATTTATAGTTTCTCCCATAGTCCTCTCAATATGAAGAGGAGGCAGTGGGTTTGAAGTATCTTCTCCCTTGTCAGCAGATTCTGACATTCCATAATCATGAGGCATGGTCTGAAGATGAGCATATGATCTCATCATGTATACGTTTGTGACTCCATTATTAGAATTAAGCATGGGGGCTCCCACATTTCCGCCAAGTGCATTCATGGACGACGAAGCTTGTGTCATATTTTTCCCTTGAGGAAAAAGGTTGGTTAACATAGTAGGCTGTTGTTGTGCCAAAATATTCTAGGATTCCTCAAGCCGAGGTCATTGGTGAGTCAAGTGATTGTTTGTGCAAAGCTTACACAGAAAATTCACCTTCTTCTTCTCATTTTTACCCTCGCCAACATTGTTGGCAACCTTTTTATCCCGTTTACCCTTATTTCCTTTGGCTTTCCTCATTCCCTTGGGATGTTGGTTACCGTTGGGATTTGTCAACTGCACACTTTGTACTTTTGACGTTTGGGTTACAGGGGCAGCCGAACCATCATTTTGGTTGGCCACGGTCTGTTGAATCAATAGTTGTTGCAACTTGTTAGTCAACTAATCTGTGGGATTACTTTGTGCTAAGCCTACTATACCATCGGCATGAGGCCCATAATTCTGTTTGGTTTTGTCATAATTCGATCATGGTGCATCTGGGAGGATCTTGTGCAACATACCAGATTGAGAATAAATCAATTCCAGTTGTTGGGCTCTCATAATAGTCTCTTCTTTAAAGAAAACTCTGGAATTCACGACATATTTGGAGACACAAGGAACCAAGGAATTGAGGAACCATTCGAGAAAAAATGTAAGAGGGACCTTCACTTTGATCAAGCTCTTTTGGAGACTCGATTCTCGGATGTGATCATAGATATGGACGTCTTTCATTTGCTTAAAGTTGGGCAACAACTTGGTTTCGGCATCGTATCGCATCGGTAACTGGAAATGGTTTAAGAAAACCATTGCCATGTTGTTAAAGTAAGAATACTTCGAGCTATCGAGCTCGATATACCATTTGACAACACCCCCTACAAGAGTGCGTTGAAACAAATGCAACTGGACAGACTCATCCTTCAATGAGTTGGAGGAGCACCATAAGTGAAACGTTGTAACGTGATCACCTGGATCTTCCCCAGGCTTACCTTCAAATTTTGGTATGTCTAATGGAAACTTAGTTGGAAAAGGAGGCCAATGTAGATCATGACAGATCGCATCATTCAACAACCTTGACAAATATGGAAAATGAAGAGTTGTCAGGAAAGGTAACCTAGGTTGTGGTGGATTCAAAGGAAAAGAGGAGCTTGGATTTTGGCTGGCACCAGGTTTCCAGGAAAATTTTGTTTGCGCGCCATGGTTTTGGTAAAAACCATGGTGGCCTTGGATAGTATAAGGAGTTTGCACGTTATTCCATGTTATCGATGGATTGCCATAATTCGATGACATGCCTTTGGTAGGGATTTCTCCCTACATGGTATCCCAAGGATCTTGGTTGGGGATGCCTCCATCTGATCCTCCTTGCACAGGTACTCAACCCTACCTGAGGATCCACTGAGAATGGAAGGGGTTTCCCCCAATCAAAATCCATTAAGAAGGAAAAGAGATCTGCCAGGTATTTGCAAGACCTTGAGAGGAGAAGGATCTTATCATCACTCCCTATAGAGGAACAAAGCCTTGCATAGGGTTGGGTTGGTTAAAGAAGGGGTTTCCCCCCGATGAAAATGCAGACAACAAGAAAGAGTTGTTTATGAAAGCACCAAACAAAGAGAAAGGCATAGACCCAACTAGATTCTGTAGTGTCCCCCGCCTCTTGATGAAGAGGTTTGGGAAGACTTAGTGTTCTAGGCATCCCCACTAGACCATAGTCTCAGACAAAGGGGAAAAGTCAACCAAACTAATGTTATATTTTAAAGTTGACTTGAGGAAAAGGTAAAGAGGGTTAAAGAAGTAAATCAACGAAGGAATAGAGCGTTGAAGGTTGAGTTAGGAGTTGACCCTAGGGGTTAACTTAACTCAACAGGGAAACATAAAAGAAGTATAGAGAGAAGTCTAGGACACACCTCTCATTTCATGTTCGATTTTGGTATTTTCTTGTCGATGCTCTTGAGCATACAGTTTTGAGGGTTTTAATATTACAAACCCTAGAGAACAACTCAATGGTGAAAGATTCCACTCCCCTTGTTCCAGGCTTGGTCTCATGGATAAAATTCTCCACCCACACCATTCTACATTCATCATCTATTCAGGAGGACAACAGGGTCGTACCAACTAGGGTTTTCCAGTAGGGGTGCAACATTGGTTGAAGAACAATTCAATCCAACTTATTGAATGAGCTTTGGGAGATTTCAACATTAGGGTTTTGCTTGCAGGACCTTGCTCATTAGTTTGGAGGCTTCCTTGAGGAGTTACCACATCCATGTCATTATCTACAGGTTAGGACGGTTTTGGAGGAGAGAGGACATCTTGGTGATTCAGTGATTCTCATATCTAGGAGGCTATACCTCAGATCTACTCTTGAAACTTCTCTCGGGAGTTCGTGACATCCCGATCTATCATCTTAGAGATTTTCAGAGGATTCAGAGGCCTCATTTAGCCAGGCCGAATTATTGACTATTTTCAGGGTTTTAGGAGGGTCGTACCAGTTTAGGGTTTCAACAGATTGAGGAGGAGGCATCATCTTTTGGGCTCCATACTTCAGGAGGAGGTTACTATTGCCCCGATCTATCATTTGGGGGAGTTTGTCAGGGTTTGGGAGTCTTCTTCTTCAGGAGGGCCAAATCCTAGATCTTCACAGTCTTCGTCAGGACATACTAGCAGCTTGAGGGTTAGGCCAAACCCTAGTTTTGTATTGGAGCGTCCATCTTGTATTGCAACCTTTGGGAGGCTTACTTTGTATTTCCGAGAGCATTTTGTATGCAACTCTTATTCTTATCTTGAAGCCATTAGAAGTTATTCTAGATCTGCTTCTATATTGTATCAGGTGCTTGCTTTCCTATAATAAAGGTTCAGATCTTGTTTTGTGGTTCTACATCTTGTGTATTGCTGAGATCTTTGTATGTTGAATGCATCGTGAATAAACTATGGTTGAATAACTGAAAGAAACACTAAGGCCGAAATATCAAGGGCCAACCTGCATACACAAAAGTAAAATAGTTAAATGAAGGGCAAGTTAGTGTTCCTAGGCAAAAAATTGGCTTGGGAACATTACAGTGGTATTAGAGCTCTGATCCTTCCATATTGTGAGGATTAGCACATGAAAATGTATAGTGGTATCTATATGGGTCGAAGGAAGAAACAAACAAGTGAAACAAAGGTCGATATGGAGGGTTTAGGTGATGACGGTGAGCCTCGGGCCTTGGCTTACTTAGCACAGGAGTTTAATAAATCCATAAACCAAACAGAAGGTAATTGGTTGTCCACTTGCAGGAAAACTATGATATAACCCATAAGGGACAAGCCGAAATCACTGAGACCTTGAAAAAGGTGGATGACAATGTGAGGAAGGTGGATGAGAACCAGACTAGGATATGCAATCTATTGATGTAGATGGATCACAAGGGGAAAGGTCCAGAGATGTATGAAAACAGAGAGACCGAGGGATCACATGGTGGAAATAGGTATAATCTAGAAAAATCCCCAGGTATAATTCTGAACATGTTTCCTATCATCAGTCCAAGGGAAGCCATGGGGGGGGCACTCCTCATGCATAGATGGGTAGCAGGGCTACCCCTAGGCCGTACTTTCCCACATTCACAGATGAACAAGTACATCATGAGTAGGTGGATAACTTTGTTGAGTAGATGGCGTAGTGTACCAGGGAGTACCATGATTTGGATATGATGATTCAGAGGCATATGTCCCTGGATCAATGCTGTCAACTCAAGTTCAGAAACAAGACTAGGCCAAGCCACATGAGTAATTATGATTTTGAACGTAGGGCAGGGAAGATGGAGATTCCTTACTTTGATGGTACGACCAAGATGACAACACATGCATGGGTATAGAAGCTGGATACTTATCTGCAACTTAACCCCATGAGGGAGATGGAAGCCATCAAATTTTCCACCATCTATCTAGATGGAAAAGATCATGATTGGTGGTATCATGGATTAACCACACTAGGCCACAGTCAGATCATGGCATATACAGAGTTCACTCAGAGACTCATCGACAGATTTGATCAAGGGGATCCTCAGTTGAATTTCCGAGAGCTCACACAGCTCAGACAGACATGAGCACCAGAGGTGTACATTGAAGAATTCTAGAAGCTAGCAGTCATGGTGCATGATATATCTCCAACCAGACTCATGATGCTACTCACTAAAGGGTTGATGGAACCCTTGAAGGGCTGGGTAAAGGATTTTAAGCCTACCAACCTATAGGATGTTATTTGGAAGATGAGAGACCTAGGACTAGCTGCCAGGCCGTAATTTGTGCCTAAATCACCTCTTAACACAGGAGGAAGAGATTAGAGACCTCCATTGAACCCAGGAGGACGTGACCCAGGGGGGTTTGAGAGGGGCAGAGGTAGAATGGATGAGAACACTAGAAGGGAACTGAGGAGGAAGCAATTTTTCTTCACTTGCAAAGAGCCATGGAACCCATCACATAAATGCATGGGTTGTGGCCAAGTGCACTACATAGAGGTAACTTCAAATAATGAGGAGGAGGAGGATTTTGGCAAAATACAAAACATGTAGGCAGACACCTGACAGATGGTCGAGGAGGAGACCACAGGTCATGACAGTACGGTTGAGGAGAAAGCCACCTTGGCATCCATCAGTGGAGTGCCCAAATATAACAGTTTTAGGATGAGAGGAATTTTGCAGGGGCAAAAGGTGTCAGTATTGATTGATGGGGTAGCTTCTCACAACTTCATTGACTCAGCACTGTTACAGAGGAGGCATATACCCATGGTTGGATTTGAAGGATTCAAGGTGGAGGTAGTAGGGGGGACAACCATGCCTTGTGACAAGTATATTCTAGGCATGAAGCTTACATTGGGTAGGCATGAGTTGATACAGGATGTCTATGTGATGGATCTTTCGGATACCAACATAATCCTTGGAGTTTAGTGGCTCAGTACGTTGGGGCCTATCACCACCAACTACAAGATCATGGAGATATCTTTCACAGAGGAGGGTGGACGAAAGGTAGTGATTTGAGGCATGACATGTAACTTAGCCATGGTAGTTACGGCTAAGATTATGGAGGACATCTTCAGGAGAGAAGAGATGGTATATGCAGTTGAATGTAGAATTTTGGCACGTGTGGACGAACAGGGCAAGGTTCACTACACTCCAGAAATCTAGGAAATCATTGACAAACACAACAAAGTGTTTGGACCGATCCCACCAGCGGTGCCACCAGACAGGGGGTTCGAGCACATCATTGAATTGGAGGCAGGAGCAAAACCAATCATCACCACACCCCACAGACATCCAAAGAAGTATAAAGATGAGATAGAGAAGTCAATCAAAGAGCTATTGGATATGGGGCACATCAGGCCGAGTTCCAACCCTTTTGCTTCTTCAGTAATATTGGTCCAGAAAAAGGATGGAACCATGCACATGTGCATTGACTTCCAGGCATTAAATAAGAAAACAATCAAAAACATGTATACTATACCAAGGATTGATGAGCTATTGGATGAACTGCATGGAGTTGTCTATTTCACAAAAATTGACCTACGTTCCAGCTACCACCAAATCAAAACGAGGGAGGAGGACATCTCAAAAAATGTTTTCAGGTGTCATTACGGTCACTATGAGTTCTTAGTGATGCCCTTCGGGTTAACCAATGCCCCGGCCACGTTCCCATCGTGAGATCGGAAGAG
>CBVK0100408153.1:0-14810 GCA_900067695.1 Picea abies | reverse complement strand
GTAAACCCTTGTTCTCTCAGGAGGGTAGGAGAGCACACCGACACCGATGGATCTAGGAATGACCAAGAAAGGTTTGTCGAGGCCGATGCAGGAGAAAAACCACACGGTATGGGGGGAAAAGGGGCTTCAATAGTCTGCGTATATGAACCACACTAGGCGGCTGAGACAGGAAGTGAAATAGTGGAGCTAGTCAGCGACGACACTACCCCCGAACCTGCAGCTTTGTCGAGCCAGGAAAAGGATTCTAGATCTTTCCCATGGTAGTAGCTAGAAACCCCTTAGAATTGAGAAAAAAAAGTCTCCATGCGTTACCGATGGTAAATCCTCTTCCAAATGGACCGATAGGGGGTGTATAGGACTGCCAATTGTCCCCATCCAGGGCAACAATTCTCCTGGCTTAGGAAAATAGTTCACCATGTCATCATAATTTTCCATAGGGAGGATCTACTCCTCTGTAAGGAAACCCAAAAAACTACTTACCTCCTGATCGCTTTGAACGTTGTCTACGAAAAAAACCTGTGGTCAATACTACGCGGGTTTTCCAAAATCAAGGGACCCTTTTTCTGAGTACCTTAGCATTGGGCAAGACTAGGAGCCCATGTGACTGCAGGATGGAGCCTCATGAGTCTGCGGGCCACAGAATTATGCGGGCCACAGGTGTACGCGGGTCGCAACCAGTCCCATCTCCCCACTAAACTCTTCCACACAAGGATGTTGCTTAGAGATTACAAAATGGAAATAAAATAAGAGGAGGATCGTGAAAGAGGAAGAAGACTCAAAAGGTATTGATAACTTGATTCTCTTCCCTCAACGTGCGTTCATGCTTGTGCTTCATGAAGCTCTTCAAGTTGTTTTTTCCCAAAATAGCAACAATTTAAATCATCAACAACTTGTTTTTCTAAAAATATCAATCCCCATCCAACAATAGCAACAATATGCATTTAAAAAAATATCCACATTGTTTTTCTAAAAATAGGAGGTTTGCTTTTCTAAAAATAGTAGTATGCCAAAAAACATGCTTTTCCAAAACTAGCCACCTCCATAATTTATGATATGCTTTTCTACAAATTGACACATGCACGAGTCACTTTGCTTTTCTAAAAATAACGATATCCTCAAAAGCTTCCAATGTCCAAAAGTATAAACTTCTAGAAATAACACCGTCTTCCTCTAAAGATAGCAATGTCCACGTCCAAAAATAGTAGTGTCAAAAAACAATATACCAAAAATACATTCTCATAAGAACTTGGTATCACACATATCAAAAAAGTGCATGCATGTGCTAATTTAAGTCTCCTAGAAGGCTTATGCCTGTGCATTGATTTTTGTCTGTATTAAGGTGATGGATCGAAGTCTCTATCAACTACCTCTAAAGATATCTCATAATAGGTACTAGGAGGGAGATATCATTGGCTTCAACTTGGGGACATTGTTCCCTTGTGGTATCATGTTGAGAACTCAAGATCTTATATGTTAAATGAAACCTACAATTGTGGACACAATTGACCTTTGACTATGACTCTTTGAAATTTTTGACTTCAATACTTCAATAAATCCAACTCGATTACAATGTGTACTATTGAAGACCTAATCCATTAGGGTTATGGTATTTTTTGTTATTCACTTGAGAAGTGACAGGCCATGTACGAGTAGAAAATGTAACTCCACACTTGATGATTTTCATTAACATGGAACCTTAATAAATGATTGTTGGTCTTCACCTTCTGAGTGACTCTTCCTATCACCTATGGCTCTTCACATTTATATTATTTACAATATTGTTTACAAATTACCATAATATAAGGATTGGGTATTCAACATTCCCCACCTTATTCCAAAGGTGTGTTTGTGAGTCCAAGCCTCATTCTAAACTTCTCGAATATTTCTCTTCCAAGTGCTTTGGTGAAGATGTCTGCAATTTGCTTATTTGTGAACAATGTCTCAAGTGAATAGTCTTTGCCTCTACATGATATCAAATTAGGTGATACTTTGTGTTGACATGCTTAGTTCGATCATGGAATTTGGGATTCTTGGCCAACTTGATTGCAAAAGTATCGTCAACTAGAAGATGAGTAGAATTCACCTATTTCTTCTGCAAATATTTAAGTATTTTTTTTAGCCACACAATCTCTTTTGTTGCTTTTGTTGTTGCCACATATTCTAACTTTGTTGTGGAATTTGTTGGAATTGATTGCTTGCGTGATATCTAGGAGACAGTTGTTGATCCAAGACTCATGAGATATCCTGAAGTTAACACTCCATTTTCTTTATCCCTAACAAAGTCTGAATCAAAACATCCAATTAGGTTGAATTCATTCAACTTAGAGTACCCGAGTCCAAAATATTCAGTTCCCTTCAATAATTTAGAACTCTTTTTGCGATAGACCAATGTCCTTCACAAGGTCATTGCATGAACCTATAAAGAATCCCAACAAAAATTGAAATATCTAGCTTGGTGGTGGTAAGGTAGATAAGGCTTCCCACAAGCTATATGTACTTGGTTGCATCCTCAAATTCATTCCCTTGTTTTGATGTGAGCTTCAAATTATGTTCCATTGGAGTAGAGATATGATTACATTCATCCATGATGAACTTGTTCAACAATTCTCCAATATACTTATTTTGGGAAATTAATATGTACTTTGGATTTTGAGTCACTTCAATGCCCAAGTATTAGTGAAGATGTCCCAAATCTCACATCTCAAAGCCTTTCTTCAACTCTTTCTTTATGGATGCAATATAGCTTTCATTGTTCTATATTATCAACAGATCATCTACATACAATACAAGATATACAACAATTTTTCCAATTTTCTTAACAAACAGAGTTGCATCGTCAAGATTGAAGTGCTTGAAATTCAATTTCAAAAGATGTTCAATTAGCTTTTCATACCAAGCTCGCGGTGCTTGTTTCAATCCATATAAATATTTGATGAGCTTGCATACTTTTTGTTCTTGTCCCTTCACAACAAAATCCTCTGGCTGAGACATGAAGACATTCTCTTTCAAGTCTCCATTCAAGAAAAAATTCTTCACATCCATTTGATGAACTTTCCATCCATTCTACGCTGCCAAGAAAATAGAGTACGAATGGTAGCACATTTTTCTATGGGGGGAAAAGTATCCTCATCATCAATACCTTCTTTCTGTACAAATTCTTTTTCCAAGAGTCTTTCTTTATGTTTGTCAAATGAGCTATCTGATTTGTACTTGTTCTTGAAGATCCACTTGCAACCAATTGGTTTGGTTCCAAATGGAGGGTCCACCAACTTCCATGCCCCATTCTTGATGAGAGCATCATTCTCCTACATGGCTTCTTTCCACTAATCATGAAAAGTGTCTTCTTCAAAGGAAGTTGGTTCAAAGTTAGTAGATAAATTCAAATCATAATCATATGGAACAACAATATCATTTATACCACTTGAATTTGAATTATCTCTATCACCTCCATCTTGTCTTGAGGAACATCTGGTTCATGTCTTTTTAACCTCATCAAGATGAACACTTTCAAGTGTTTTTATGAGCCATTTTGGTGGACCTTTCTGAGATGGTTTAGGTTGCTCAGTTGATTGAGATGGTGTTGAAGTCTCATCAAGACTCAGCCTTTCAATCCTCTCAATCACATCATTCAAATGAACTTCTGGTTCTGATGAGTTGTATAGAAGTTTTTCACGAGGGAGAGATGGTGCTTCAAAAGGAGATTCCAGAGATTGATCCATACATAAAAATTTAGAAGTTTCAAAATCTTGTGATTTATCTTTGAAAAAGTACACCCAACATGTTAGGGACCTAACCTACCTAACCCCTCAAGTGGGTAGAATAATATATTTCCATGTAATAAATGTCAATATTAATAAGGCCTAGCAATAAGGAGGAATAAGTCAAATGTAAGAAGACCTAATAGAAGCTTCTGCTTCTAGAAGGACCTTCCTCTAGATTGTTCCTTTGATAGATAGATTTAGTATAAATAGGAATAGAGGGTATGAGAAGTTTTGTCTTGGATATTATTGTAATAGAGCTCCGCTCTGCTGGAGGTTGCCCCCTTGAAGAGGCAAGTGAACATTGATATTAGTAATCAAAGTGCTCTTTCTGGTGATATTCTAGTATTAGTGTGATGTTGTTATGGTTATATCATTGTTTATCTGCTATTTCTAGCTCATTATTTATGTTCTGCATACTATTTTATATCTGGAATATTACAAGTGGTATTAGAGCAAGGCTCCTCGACAGAAAAATTGTGGGTTAAATTTTTTTAGGGTAGAGACGTATTCTGACATCTTTAAGCTACAGATATATGTCGTTACATGCATAAAACCGTGGTCGGGGATTCATACACGTAGGAACTACAAGTGGTACTTAAGCGCACATCTATTGGCCACCCTTGTAACCCATGTTGGTACCCCTTCGAATGGTAGGACATCAGACAACACCTATATATAGATAAGCCTATATCTCTTGAATCCCTCCATAGATAAACTGATTGGGTGCCTAACTAATATAGTGCCACCGAGAACAACACTCGGGAAGATACTCTCTAGTACCTGGGTAGTCGGGTATTATGGCTAAGGGTACAGTCTAGCCTCCTTAGTTGGTGCCCTGAGATATTGGGCTGAGTACTATTGTTGGACCTCGCACGTATATCAGAGAGCTATAGCATAGGGAAAACCCTTGTATGTAGAACCCTTGAATACCCTAACCGTTGGGAAGGAAACAAAATTAGAACCAACAAGATCTATTGTCATGCTACAATGTCTTATGCATTCTCGTTGCGAAATTACTACATATTTCTTCCGGTTAAGCATTTGGAAATTTTGTCACTGCTATATTCTCCAGGTTAGAGTATAACTCCGCAGGAGTAAAAAAAAAAGTATAGTGGTCCCGCCGACACACTTATTTGAGACCTATTCCATTGGATTCCCCTTTTCTCCCTGATTGCAGTCATACCCTTCATTTTTAATACTTTTTTGTTTCAGTGGACCCGACCCCTTCCCAGTTTCCCCATTTTTCCACCTATCCCATTATATTTCCCTTCAAGCACTGATAGTCGTGGTACCTATCACTTCTAATTATTTTTTTTGTGGTCCCACCCACCCATTTGTTTTTCCTTACCTGCACTTCCCCTCTCCAAATGGCCACCACTCGCAACCAAGAAATCCAAAATTTTGTCAATCAAGCCCATGTCTCCATCTCACATCTCACATCTCAGATGGATTCTACCAATTCCCGCATTGAAAACTTGGAAGCCAATGCCACAACCCAATTGACCTCCCTCCAGTCTGTTGTCAATCAATTGTTAAACCGCCCTACAGGTCCTTCCTCATCATCACAACCCAATGTTGTTGATTCCTCTCAGTCTCCACATTTTCACTCCAACTCCTTTCATTGTGAACCCCGTCTTCCCCGCATAGAGGTCAATAAATTTTATGGCTCTGATCCTACAAGTTGGTCACTCAAATGGAACATTATTTTTCTCTGCATGGTATTACTGACGAGTTGGCCAAACTTCACTATGTTGTCCTCTATCTAGATCTTGAACGTTGGCAATGGTGGCAATGGCGAAAAAATTCACATCAGGGGTATATTGCTTGGACCCAGTTTGTTGTTGAGCTCTATGCCTGCTTTGATACTGACACCCACTATCTCGATCGTTTGACCAAGTTGAAATAGTTCGACACAGTGGAAGACTTCATCACTGCTTTTGAGCATTTGGCCTTTCATACAGAGGGAACTTCAAATGCGTCCTTCCAGGAATGCTTTATCAGTGGTCTCAAGGATGAAATCCGATCCCAGGTTCTCATGGCCAGCCCTCCAACTTGGTTGGAAGATACTCAACGTGATAAAGAGGCCTAACAAGTTGTTTTTTCCCAGAACAAAAAACCCCCTTTTGTTCCTCACCCTCAACCTGTTAATCCTAACACCCCTGTCACTCCCCTCAAGGTCCATAAACTAACTAGGGATGAAATCATTGAACGCCAACTAAAGGGTCTTTGCTATAATTGTGATGAAAAATATTTTCCAAGGCACAAGTGTAAGGAACAAACACTATTTATGGCCATTTATGAATATGTTCCTGAAGAGGATGTGACAATTCCCTTGGTTGAAGAACACTTTCTTTTTGATGCCACCCAGGAGCCTGCTGACCCACCTGACATTAACCCACTTATTTCCTTGCATGCCCTCACTGGCTTCTCGGCTCCACAAACTCTCAAGCTCATTGGCTACATTAAGCACATGAAGGTCATCATCCTTGTAGACAGTGGTAGCACCCACAATTTTATTCATCGTCACATTGCCTAGGAAACCAATTGCTATATTCGTGTTGTCAATAATTTTCAAATCATGATAGCCAATGGTGGGTCCATGAAATGTGATGGGCGTTATGAAAATGTCCATATTCAAATTGGACATTACCAACTGAAATAACATATGTTTTCCATCGACATGGGAGGTTGTGACATTGTGCTAGGTGTTGAATGGTTACACACTTTGGGTCCCATTCTTATGGATTTTAAGGAATTAACTATGCATTTCCAGTAGGAAGGACAAAGGTATAAATTCCAAGGTCTCACAGTTGGTTCTCCTAAGATCATTAGTTCCCATTGTATGGAAAATATCCTCAAGAAAGGCCACTCTGGTATCATTTCTCAACTCCATTCTATTCAAGTCATTGAGACACCCTCTGTGCATCCTAACCTCCAAGCTATCCTTTCCAAACATCAAGCTATTTTTTCCACTCCTCGGGGACTTCCTCCTTCTCGTGGTGTTCATGATCATTCCATTCCCCTTGTTCCTGACAGCCTTCCTCCCAATGTTCGCCCTTATCGTCACCCCTTTGCCCAAAAGAATGAAATTGAGAAAATAGTGCAAGAATTGCTCCAAGTGGGTGTTATCCACTCCAGTACCAGCCCTTATTCTTCCCATGTGGTCATGGTACTTAAGAAAGAAGGTACTCGGTGCATGTGTCTCGACTTTTGTGCCCTCAATAAGCTCACCATCAAGGACAAGTTCCCCATTCTTGTCATTGATGATCTCTTGGATGAGTTGAGTGGTGCTCAGTACTTCACTAAACTTGATCTGTGTTCTAGCTACCACCAGATACGTATGCAAGAAGATGGCATACCCAATACTTCCTTTCGAACTCACGAGGGTCACTATGAGTTTTTGGTCATGTCCTTTGGCCTGTGTAATGCCCCCTCCACCTTCCAAAGCCTCATGAATCATGTCTTCCATCCTTTTCTCTGTCATCTTGTCTTAGTTTTCTTTGATGATATTCTCATCTATAGTAAAACTTGGAAATCACATCTTTCCCATGTGGATCAAATTCTCCATCTACTTTCGCAGCACCAACTTTTCCTCAAACACTCTAAATGTGCCTTTGGAGCCTCAGAAGTAGAGTACTTGGGTCATATTTTTGGAAAGGCTGGTGTCCGTGTGGATCCTAAAAAGATTGAAGCAATGCAGGATTGGACTCGCCCCAAGATTATCAAAAGCTTGCGTAGTTTTTTGGGTTTAACTGACTATTATCGCAAGTTTGTTTGGAATTATGGGAAGATTGCGGCCCCTCTCATTGCTCTCCTTAAAAATAATTCTGTCACTTGGACTCTCGTAGTGGATCAAGATTTTCAAGCTTTGAAGGAAGATATGTGTACTACTTTGGTCTTGGCCCTTCCTGATTTCACAAAAACCTTTGTCCTTGAATGTGATGCCTCAGGCAGAGGAATTGGAGTTGTCCTTATGCAAGAAGGAAAACCTTTGGCCTTTACTAGCAAACAATTGTTTGAACGCCATTTGGGCCAATCAATCTATGAAAAGGAAATGTTGGCTATTCTACATGCAGTGGATCTCTGGCACCCTTATCTCCTGGGACAACGCTTCCAAATTAAGAGAGATCATCAAAGTCTCAAGTATTTTCTGGAGCAATGACCTTCCTCCCCATAGCAACAAAAATGGGTAACTAAGTTCTTTGGTTATGATTATGAGATGATTTACAAGAAATGAAAAGAAAATATGGTTGTTGACGCTCTTTCTTGAAAGTATGAAGATGAAGGGTCCCTTTTTTCCCTCTCCTTCATTGTACCATATTGGCTCCAAGCTGTGCGCCAATAATGGCTACATGATCCTTAAATATCACATATGATCCAACAATTGAAAGACAACTCTCCAGTTTCCCTAGCGTACTCTTGACACAATGATGAACTTTGCTACAAAGGTCGTTTGTATTTAAGTAAACAGTCACAAATTAAATCCACGGTGCTTTCAGAGCTTCATGCTACTCCCACAGTTGGGCATTCAGGGTTTACCAAAACCTATCACTGGGTCAAACGTTCTTTTTTCTGGGATGGTATGAAAAAGGACGTTCACACTTTTGTAGCAGAATGTGATATTTGTCAATGCAACAAAGGCAAAACCATCAAAATTTTTGGCACATTCCAACCGATTATGATTCCACCCACTATTTGGAGGGACATCTCTATGGATTTTATTGTGGGATTACCTAAATCAAGAAATAAGTTTGTCATCATGGTGGTTGTGGATCGTCTTTCCAAGTATGCTCATTTATGTTCTCTTCAACACCCATTTACAACATCAACTGTGGCTCAACTTTTCATGGATCATATCTTCAAGCTTCATGGCATGCTTCATTCTATTGTTTCTGATTGAGATCCAACTTTCACCAGCAATTTTTGGCAAGAACTGTTCAGACTCCAGGGAACCCAATTTCATCTCAGCACCGCCTATCATCCCTAGAATGATGGTCAAACTAAAGTCGTCAATAATTGTTTGGAAACTTATTTGAGGTGTTTTTCCTCTGAAAGGAAAAATCAATGGGCTTAATGGTTACCATTAGTTGAATGGTGGTACAACACTTATTACCATACAACTACTCACATGACTCCTTTTGAAGTAGTATATGGCAAAAATCCACCTTCAATTCTCTCCTACATGCCAGGTGTATTGAAGGTACAGGTGCTTGACCAAACACTTACAGTTCACGAGGTTATTCTCTGTATCCTCAAAGAAAATTTGGTCATGGCTCGGAATTGCATGAAGCAACAAGTCGATCAAGGTCGCTTAAAACGACAATTTGCTGAAGGAGACTAGATATTTCTTCGACTGCAACCTTATCAACAAACTTCACTCAAGGCCGAACATTGTCAGAAACTGGCACCCAAATTTTATGGTCCTTATACAGTTCTCAAGCATGTTGGGAAGGTGGCCTATCAATTAACTTTACCTATTCATTCTAAGCTCCATCTTGTTTTTCATGTCTCTTTCTTAAAGACGGTGATTGGAACTCAGTGCCACACTCAAACCAACCTTCCCGAGTTGGATGAAGAAGGATCCATCTGGTTGCAGCCACAAGTAGTTTTGGACTAGCGGGAGTGTTGTCTTCGTCAGCGTGCCATCAAGGAAGTGTTAGTTTAGTGGAAAGATATAACTCCAATAGATGCCACCTGGGAGCCCGCTACCATTCTGCAACAATTTCCTCATCTCAAGCCTTCAGGACAAGGTTGATTCTAAAGGGGAGGGCATGTTAGGGACCTAACCTACCTAATCCCTCAAGTGGGTAGAATAATATATTTCCATTTAATAAAGGTCAATATTAATAAGACCCAACAATACGGAGGAATAAGTCAAATGTAAGAAGACCTAATAGTAGCTTTCACTTCTAGAAGGATCTTCCTCTAGATTGTTCTTTGATAGATATATTTAGTATAAATAGGAATAGAGGGTATGAGAAGTTTTGTCTTGAATATTATTGTAATAGAGCTTTGCTCTGTTGGAGGTTTCCCCCTCGAAGAGGCAAGTGAACATTGCTCTCAGTAATCGAAGTGCTCTTTCTGGTGTTATTCTGGTATTATTGTGATTTTGTTCTGGTTATATCATTGTTTATCTGCCATTTCTAGCTAATTATTTATGTTATGCATACTATTTTATATCTGGAATATTACACAACACATCTTTGGTGCACTCATTAATAAAAGACATGCTATATTTATTTCCATTTGTAGATGGAATAGGCATGTGGCAAAAAATCATAATGTATTAGTCCAAGTTTTCTACATGCTCAAGAAGTAGAATCATGAAAATGTTGTTTGTTATGTTTTTCAAGGATACATGCATCACATTGCTTCAAATTATTAGGAATAGTAGGAAAACCAAAAACACCATTATTTTCCAACAAAAGAAGGCTATCATAATTAATGTGACCAAATCTAGCATGCCACAAGAGACTAGATGGCATTATACCTTCATTATGATAAGAGAGGTATGAAAAATTTTGTGCATGAGCAGATGTCCCTTTCAAACTCAATAGTCTTCCATCTTCCACTCCAATCATGCCAACCATGTTGTCAGAAGCCTTCCTTATTTCAACTTTTCCACCGAAGATATGAATAAAGTGGCCATGTTGTTGAATGTGCACAAGAGACAAGAAGTTCCTTCACAGTTCAAGAAGATAGATCACATCATGCAAAAGAAAATCTGGGAGTCCATGCAATTTAAGCATTATGGTGCCAATTCTCGAAGGTTTGAGACTTGATTTATCTACAAAATAAACTATGCCATCTACATTGTCATTGAAATCTTCAAAAAAGTCTATCTAGAAGGTGATGTGGCAAGTTGCATCTGTGTCAAGCAACCATGCATCTCTCCAAGAAGCAAATGAAGTGTTAAACAAATATTTAGTTACTCCTATATTGCAATGGGAAAAAATATAATGAGTAGATTCAAGTGCTTTACCTTTCGCCAGATCTGATGTTTTACCTTTGTCTTCTTTCTAATTTTGTTTGTCTTTGATCTTCTCCCATGGGATTATGTAGTTATTTGCTTCATGTGACCCATTCTTTCTGCAACAGTCACTGTGGAGACCATATATCTCACCTTGGTTGTGTCTACCTCCTCTTCCTCTGTAGTTATTTCTTCCATGTCCTATTTCACTGCCTTCTCCTCTAGAAGAATCATGTGATTGATTCTTTTCTTTTTGAGCAAGGCATAAGGTCTCACCAGTGGACTAAGCTAACTTCTTTCCAAAGGATTTCTCACATTTTTGCAACTTTCTCCACCAAAGTGTCAAATGTGATGGATTTCATTTGACCACTAGCTTGCAGGGATTCAAGGTAGTGAGAATATGTAGGGTAGAGGGTCTTAATGAAGGCTATCAGAGGAAGGTCTATCTTCACTCCAGTGGCATCAATGCCATGCATTATGGCTTTGATCTCAGAATCCAAAGTCATGGGATCATCATTCTTCAACTCTAGGTTGAAGAGATTCACCAACAAATGTATGGGTTCTAGTTCTGAGTGAGAGTCATACAAATCCTTTAATTTCTTCAAAGCACTATAGGAGTCATTAATAGAAACAATATGACAACTCACTCTTCACTTACTGTTGCAACAATCACATTATATGCTTTCTAGTATTTATCCTTCCACATGGCACACTCCTTATTTGATGTAGAAATGGTTGGTCTACTACTCTTCCACTATGCTTTTGATTCAACTTCTTCTTCACTAGCAGTTGCTACTTCACAAATGTCATTCCACAAGTCATTAAAGATCAAAGTGTGTTTGTTCTTTCTTTACCATTCTAGGTAATTTTCTTTGCTAGTCATCACCACGATGAATATGGAGATGAGAGAATGCATGTTCAAGGATTACACGCATGCACACCTATGCAGAGGTTACATGATGTAAAGAAGATCACAATAACCAAGTATTGGTGCGGATTTACAAGTACACCATCCATATAGTCTATAGTGAACTAAGATGTCTCTCCTACATGCATGTTCACAAATCGATAGGGATCCACCACATGAATTATAATGGATCGTATGTAGTCACTAGATAATCAATCCATCTCTTCGAAAGTAACAGATCACTGGTGAGGAGCAACTTTCTTGATGGTGCGCTCTATAATAACGCTTTCTATGCCAGAGCGGGTTGACATTAGCAATAAAGAGCTTAACCGGCTCAAAATCGACTTTCTCTTCATTTCGGTTTTTAGCTAAAGATCACTGGTAAAGAATTCGAAAGCTATTGTTTGCACATGGAGAAGGAAACACTCTTAGGTGTTGTAGGAAAGAGGATAGAGATGATTTTTCCCAGATTTCTTAGGGTTTCATTGGACTCTGATAGTGCAAAGCAAAAAGATTACCGAAGATGGCTTAGACAATGGGAAATAGGACGAGAGAGATATGGCATTCAAGTGTGATGTTGTAGGTCAAGGTTTTATGTAGAGAGAAGAAACACAAATGGGAATAGACATGAGAATGGGACATGAGAGAGAAGAAATGTGAACGAGAATGGATAGGAGAGAAATTCCAAGTGATGTAGATGACAGACTAACGTTCATGGCAGGGGAGACAACAAAGACATTTTTGCATGTGAGAGTAGTGAATGAAACACCCAAAGAATCACAGAGTTAACTTGCTCTGGCTCTGATACCACTGACAGGCCAGGTACATGCAAAACATGTACATCCACACTTGATAATTTTCATTAACACGGGACCTCAGTAAATATACATTCATATGATCGTTGGTCTTCATCTTCTAGGTGACTCTTTCTATCACCTATGACTTTTCACATTTCTATTATTTACAATACTATTTACAGATTACCATAATCCTAGGATTAGGTATTCAACAATGAATGTGAAAAGTCACAAATGAATAAGAACTATCATCAACAGTCCAAGAGACCTTTTGGTGGAAGATTAATCCAAAGGTCCTAGCTCATGTATTTTGGAAGATTAATTCTTCCTCGTGCAGAAACGTCTCTCTGTAAGTCTCTCTACACGTTACTCTGTCGTTCGCAGGTGTTAGGGTTTTGAATCCTTCGTTGAACACTTTGCCTTCCTTGTCATGCTCACAATGAAATGATGTATCTCTTCCTCTTGGAATCAGAGTCGTTGCTACTGCTATCACATGAGGGAGGATCTTACTTGAAAATCAACTAACCATTGCTCATGATCAACTCTACCTCCTTTGTAATTCGTGAAGCCATGAAAATCAACTAACCATTTATCATGATCAACTCTACCTCCTTTGTAATTAGTGAAGCCATGAAAATCAACTAACCATTTCTCATGATCAACTCTACCTCCTTTGTAATTCGTGAAGCCATGAGAAGAAGAATAGTGAGCCGAAAATTGCATTCTGGTGAATTCGACTTCAGCTAAATGCACTACCCTCATAAATATATACATGTGTGTTACCCAACCTCTCTGCGTATACCATTCCCAACACTAGAAATCCTCATCTACCTGCAAAAGCCCATATGTTCTCACCATACTAGCGTCTAAGAGATCATTATTGCAGTAAGCACCCATGGTGGACAGCTACACACTGACCTCTCAGTTGAGCTTGCCTCCCATCATCGAGTCATCATAGCAGATAGAGGTTACTTTTACCTAAGCACACACATCAAACTCGTCCCAATTTATGCCCATGAGGGCCGGGAAATTATGAAATCATGGCTGCTTGAAAAGAATTTGGAACAATTCTTCGCAAACCCTAGGGTTTCCATTCAGTGCGGTCATTTAAATTATTTGGGCTTCAAACATGCTTCTCTAATTCCACTGGAGCGCACAAGATCCTGTCACGGGGAACATAAAACCCACCAGACATCTTCAGTGTGTCCAAATTCACACAAAATTTGGGGTTTCCAACGGTCATGGGTACAGAAAAAGTGTGGCACAATGGAAGTGTGGTGCTTTGGTTTTAAAATTCTTTCGTTCTTCATTTTTAGCATGTGAACTAGCAGAATAATTTGAATGTAGTTATTTCAGCTCGTCTTCTCACTTTTGAGTTGGTGGAAAATACTCCAATTGTGTATATGTTGTTTTCTTGCTTCCTGCAGTCTCCATAGATCTCATAATTGTGCAAGTCTTGGTTTCTGGAAGTTTTATAACTTATACTTTGAGTAGAAACACTGATTTTCATTCGCTTGACCAGATAAACTATAAGGGACTTCCTTCACTACAATGACAAAAGAAAAAGACTTCCTTCACTACAATGACAACAAGAAAAGGACTTCAATGTCAATGACTAATGAAGGATTGCAAACTACTTGGCACAAGGATGAGAATGACTAGAGTAGTTAAAAAGGGTAAGTTCACATAGTTAAAGAGGCATATTGAAAGAAATGTTGTGCAAATTCGATTGAATTTTGCTTTGCGGTTTTGGTTGTTCAAATCTAAATCTTTGTGTCATCACATCCATCCACGCCAGGTTCTGCATATGGACTACATTGATATTGGTGAGATTTTCTATTATTTTCTTTGATTGTCTGTCATGTTCCAATGTGGATGATAAGATACAAGCTTGTCAAGGTATAGAAGGAATTTAAACATTGTCAATAACAAGTTTAATAAAAAATGCATGTTTGAAGTAGGGGAGAAGTCGGGAGCCTTCAAGAGTTTTTGATCCTGGCTTTACAACCAATTTTCCATATCGAGAACACCCATTTCAGGTTTCAATTGCATTGATTAGAGACAAAAAGATTATGATCTTTGGGTATTTTAAGAAACCCAGCAAGGCAAAATCACCCACTAGGAAAGATTGGGTTTATTAGATGGTTGAAGCTATTGTGCACTAGTATGCACCCACAGAAAGGTGACATGATATGTATATTTTTTATTGTCCAATTGAGATGTACCTACTCATTGTTGGAGAGGAAGAGAAATTGATTAGTTAGCCTTGGGATTGAGGAGCACATGATAACACAAAATCTCCAAAGAGGTATTGATAAAGTATGCTTTGTACAAATCCATTTTCTGACCAAGATCTCTCTCTCTCTCTCTCTCTC
>CBVK0100408152.1:0-18114 GCA_900067695.1 Picea abies | reverse complement strand
GTATTATTGCTCATCATGAGGTTCACCTGTCAAGTATGTCTAAAGAACAGGTAGATGTATACGTGTAATCCTCTAGAATACGTGATACATTTCATAAATTTGGTGTAACCCCCCATTTAATGGGTAGAATCAGTTTCAAATTCCTACTCTACTTGGTAGTGGTATATATCTCCAACCCATAACAACTACCTAACATAAAGTTGAAGCTCATCATAACATTTACATTGTCGTCAACATATTCCTCTTTGACATGGATGTGATATTTCTAGTTCCTTGCCATGGTCATTAAAGTTTTCTAATCAAACTAGACTTTTGGTGATGAAGATCATAGAGACTGACAAACTCAAAGCATCAACGACACATTCAATCCTGAAGATCAATTCAACTCTAGAATCAAGAATAGTCTTTTTGTAAGTTTATTTGTACTTTTTAAAAATTAAGTTGAATTACATTGTAAATGGGTGCATTTTCAATGGAAGCCAAGACCCTCCATTTGTTGATTTTGAATTGTTGAGTTTGATTGATAAAGGGTAGAGTTGCAATAAACCCTTTGAAGTCTAATTCAATTTTTAAATGGTTCAAATTGATGAATTATTAGAGTTATTGAATGCTCTAATACTCTCTATTGTTGTCAATATAGTCACAATTGACAAAGAAACTCTCACTAATGTTCTAAGTTATTTACAAGATTCGTAGGAGAAAATTGAATTTATCCAACTTGAATCACAATTTCAACAAGAAGAAATACAACAAAATAATCAACATTCTAAACTAGTCCTCAGTGTTCAAAACAATTCTCTTTTTGAATTTGAGAATGATTCCTATTAGCAACCAACGCATGATCAAATCAATGACACCAGTTCAGAAACAGATTCAAATGAAGATGAGGCTTGTTATAAACAAGTTCTTCTTGCACTTTCCAAGCCCATCAGCAGACCTTGGGAAGAAATCGTAAAAAACAAGCGCATAATAGGTCTTGGATACAAAATGTAAGTGACCTTTCACATTCCAGATTATTCCAAACCAATCTAGTTCTAGAGTGTTGGATTCCTTCAAGAAAATTCATTTTCACCTACTCCAGTTCAAGATCAGATTCCTAAATGCCAACATTGTCATCAAGTTGGCCACATGGAGGATTAGTGTTTTGATATTCATCTTTGTGAGCATTGTGGAAAGCATAATCATCCTTTAGACAGATGTTCCAAACATAAGAAACTTGCAATAATAAAGAATTACTATGGGTGGATCACTTCTTGGCAATGATCATCAACAACCAAGAAGATATATCAGAGATATTGAAGAATTCATTCTCAAGTATTCACACGTCTTGCAGTGGAAATATTTTCATCATACCTAAAAGGGTGGATAATATGAGTGATTGATAGTCATGCTTCAAGTTTCAAAGTCCTATCAATCAAGCAAGAACAAGCAAGCCAGATTTAGAGCCATATTCCATCAGCATGATTTGGTTTGTGGTCTTCCTTAAACCAACATTTAGTAGAAGACTTACAACTTCTGCTAGACAACAATTTGGGGTCATGTTTAAACCACCATTTGAGAGCACTTCCAATTAGTAGAAGCTTATAGATAAATTAGGAAATGTTTCATGAACCACTGAGCCTTAGAGCCAAGTTCCAGATTTTTTGGTCTTCCTTAAACCATCATTTAGTAGAAGACATCAACTTCTGATAGCCATTTGGTTTGAGGTCTTCCTTAAACCACCATGTAGAAGAAGACATCAACTTCTGCTAGTCATTTGGTTTGTGGTCATCCCAATACCACCAGATTCAAAGAGCACATTCATCCGTTGGAAAATGTCCACTTCCAGATTTAAGCTCTCTACTTGGACTCACATACACCCCTTCGGATTAAGGGGGGGAATGTTGGAAACCTAATCCGTTGGGATTATGGTATTTTGTATTATTCTTTTGAGAAAGAATATGAGAAGTCACAAGTGAATAGGAACTATCTTCGGGAGTCCAAGAGACCTCTTGGAAGATGAATCCAAAGGTCATAGCTTGTGTATTTATGTTAGTATCATATTAATAACATATATGTCACGTTGAACTCCATTCCAGTGTATTCCAACATGTACATATATTGGACTTGACTCTTTTCTTATAACTCAACAACTCAAATTAAAGATTGTCATGATAACATTTATTTTTACTCAAAACACATTAAAAACTTAAATCATAATACTTGACACCCTTTCTATAATCAAGAGCCTAAGGTGAAGGAGGAAAGGGTGATAATGGATATCACTATAAACATAAGATTTCCCTGGGGATTTTTTGACGATGTTTGTCAGGGGTCCAACCAACTTTGCAGTTTGGGTTTTTTCCTTTACCTCTTGGACACACACTACTAGACGGGCATGGCCAATCTTGGTCAAGGCTCAAACAATCAAGGTGAATTAAAAGCTATGTTATTTATCTTACAATGTGTGATGGACAATAACATTGAACAGTTGTAGGTATTTGGTGACTTTCCTTTAACTATTGATTGGATGAATGATATAATTCAGGTTATCAGTACTAGGTTGTAATAGGTTTCCCAACAACTTAAATAGATAGTTATATTGCTTCATGGATCCACCTTCTCACATGTGTATAGGGAACTAAATGCTCTTGTTGACTCACTCTCCAAGGAAGCATTTAAGCTAGATGTTAATTGTTATGTCTTAGAGGAATTTTCAAAGGGACACTCTATCTCTCGGTCTAAAAGTAATATCTTAGGTCTTTGATAGCTATTTGAGCCAAGTTGTGTGTATGGAACATTTGATTTAGACCCTTTGAGGGGCTTACTGCTCTTTTGTTTATAAGTTTTAATTTTTTGAGACTCAGGTCCTATGTTTGGAAAATTATAGTCATTATATCAGTCCTCAAAAGTGGGCCAAATAGGTCTTACCTTGAATGTGTTGAAAAAACCTTTGGATTGTACTTTCAATTTTGCTAAAATCGAAAGTACACCATTTATTTTTTACTCAAAACACACTAAAAACTTAAATCATAATTAAAACTCAAACCATGAAACCCTTTTTAATAAAAAATCAAAGACAACACGCCACACTTAATAGAAAATAAAGCAACATTAACCAACGTGATTCATGATTGATCAACATACTTAAAAAGCTAGTGTACCTACATGCAACCTATGAATCTTATGAGTCCAATAATCACAATCAAAGTGCAGGTCTAACCAATCATGTAATCGACCTACTCTATGAGATTTCTACGTGAGCTCAATAGCCATACACCACAAGCATGTTGTTCTTTGTAACCCATAACATGACTAATCACTAGTAAGTAAAAGGCAGAAAATCCAAGGATCTTCCATGTTGACCTTTGAAATACATCCTCAATCCATTGCTCAACAAAATGAACATAACTCCACATATCCATGCAATGACAGACTTTAAAAAATATGTTTTTAAACCACATATCCATAAGTCAAAATGAGAAACCATTCAAGATTCTATTGTTGATGTAGGTAATGTAAAAAAATCAAGAAAAACTAGAGGACATAAACATTGTGGTTGTGTTTCTTTAATGGCATGTGTGTGAAATACCCCAGTTTTGAGTCCCCGGATTAATAATGTAATTTTGTTTATTTGATGAAAGGTTGGAGTGCCTACAAAGTTGGAAGGTCGAATATCTTAGCAATGTAATGCTTTGAATATTAATAATAAAAATGCATCATTGGCTACAAGATGGCGAGGGTGGCTTGTTGTAGAGATTTTATGTGCAACATAGAATAAGGTTGGGTGGAACATCCAACGATTGTAGCCACTTGGCGAAAATATTCATCAAAGATAAGTTCTTTGTGTATTTATTTCAATTTTGTTGTGTTAATAATTTATTTATTGCTATATCTTGCATGAGCATAAGATTAAAGCATGTTTTCTTAGATTAATACATGAGCATGTATCATAGTATGTTACATATTGGAATTAGAGTGGTGGTTATAGTGCTAGGGATGTATGGGATGACTTACAAGTCAAAAGTTTATATTTTGTGCAAAGGTCAAGTCGACCGGTGCTTGGGTGGTCAAAGGCAGTTTTTTGAAAATATGCTTTTTTGGAAATTTTAGAAAAAATGGATTTTTTTCATACGGTGATGTCATGATGACGTGGAGGCCATGGTTGGGTGATGTGGCATTGATGATGTGGACTTCCATGGTGTCATATCATTGTGGTGGGATGGCAGACCACCATGGCAGGGTGACAGGCCGCAAAGGTGGACTAATACCACTAGTGGTATCAGAGGTTTGATAAACGATTTTGAAATGTTTGCAAACCTCCAAAAAGAATAAGGAGCCACCATGTATCCCTAGGTGGTATGGTGGTTTCAGAGAGTTGAGCATTGTTAAACCTCGTTTGCTTCAACCTTCTTAATCAATCCTTGACCATTGATCTACTCTTGATCTCCACCGTCAGATCGAGGGAGTGTGCATGTTGTGTGTTGGATGTAAAGGCATGGGATGGGACCCACCCATCACTGCGACCAATGGTTGAATGTCGGGTGGAAGTATGGCAATGGAGGTGGGAGCCGCCGGTAGAATGGGATAATGTGGTGGTGCCATGTGGTAGTTGGTATGGGTGGGACCCCATATTAATAATATTTTTATTTTATTTTGAAACGTAAAGATAAAAGAGAAGAGGAAGAAAGAGAAAGGTAAAAAGAAAAGGGAGAGAAAGGTAAAAGAAAGGGGAGAGAAGAGAATGTAAGGAAAAAGGAAGAGGGATGATAGGAGGATGACGGGGCATGCCAGGGTCATTGAAGGGGTGACATGGTATCCCCTCAGGGTTCCATGTGGACCTATGGTGCCACATGAGCAACCATGTCAACAAATGCCACATATGCAAAGAGTTGCCTATGTTTTCAAAAAAAAAAACAAGTCTGGAGTCAAAATCATATTTTGGCCATAACTGGAGCAGAATCATTCAAATTGAAATAAAAATTTCTGGGTTTTTTCCACGGTGAGGAGGGATACAAAAGTACCAACGAGGGTCACTAGTCATTTCTGCTTGAATTTTCTAGAAAGTTTAAAACAATGGTTTTTAAAGATCCGGGTCCACTTTAGTGACCAAGATCTAAACTAAACTAATTTTTTTATAGAGATTTCAAAAGGCAGACATGGAAATACGCAGTGAAGGAATTGGCCATATTCTAAGGGATTTGGAACGGGGAAGTTGAAACAAGCCAAAATCTACTATTTTGGGCATTTTGCGGATTTTCAAAGAATGAAATGTGACCCCATATCACAAAATTGAAAAATTTTATTTACTCAACATTTTATATACTCATCAAGCTAGACAACCTTGATTTAGTGAAGTTTTTCTAGAAGTGCACAGATTGGGAGATAACTAATTTTGCTAAAAATTTTCTAAGTTAGGAGAAATTGTAAAAAGGAAAAAGTTGCAAATTCCATATTGTTGTAGAATCTTACTGGAGAAATAGATGGATAATATGAAAGTTTTTGTGTAATCACCATCATGAATATTATCATTTCCCAATACATAAGTTTTCTTGGTTCTTGATGGATTTTCTTCTACAGTTAACAAAAGTTGGTCACCTAGTCAAATTGCACCAATGGAAAGGCACAAATTTGATGGAAATGGATTTTTCAGGAAGCCATAACTTTCAACTCGGAGATTGGATCAAGGCACATGAATAGTCATTGGGAAGATGATCCAGAGGCGAATAATATTGAAATATTAGAATTTGGAGAAGTGTGATAGGATTCTTCATGAATTGAGAAGAACAAGGACCTATAGCATTAATTAACAATTTTTTTATAATATGCATAATTCTAACAAAAATGGTTGCTTTCACATTTTCTAGAATTAGGGGTATAAGCATATCAGTTCAAGTTCGGAATTGCATATTAGAGACATGGAGGATGCACATGGATCCTATAGTCACGAAAGAGAATCCAAAGGCCAAAATATCAATTTGGGTAATAAAGAGACATAATCTAATGGACATAGGAGTAGGGTAGAGATGACATAATTGGCATAGACTATGCGATGTTTGAGAATGGAAGTGTTTATAGAGTTGATAATGAAAATAAAATGATAGACCAGGAGGGAAAAAATCAAATCAATACTCAATTGATGCAAAGCCTAAACTAGTTGCAAAGGCAAGTGAACAATGGATCTAGCTCAAGGCATGAGGAAGAAGGCAGACCCCATGCAAGGAGAGATAAATACAAAGGATCCAGACACTCAAGAAGTGCTAGTAGATCTCACACATATCATTACTCACCTACTCATTCAGCCATGAAGTTTTATGCATCAAACGAGTTAAGGAGAAACCCAAAAGTGACCCATGTTAGGCATCAAAGAAGAAGATATGAGTTGGAAAACTTGCAAGGAGAGCTTAGGAAGATTAAGCCACCATTCTTTGATGGTGAAATAAAAAGGGGAGATGATGTTGAAGCTTAGTTGCTTGGAATCAAAAAATATTTTCAGTTGCACAACTACTCATCTAACCTAGAAGCCATGGTTACCACATACCATTTACATGGAAAAACTTCTATGTGGTGGGATTAATTAAATAAAGTTAAGCACATTGATGAGAAAAATATTTCTTGGAAGTAATTCAAGAAATACTTCCAACAAGAGTATCTTTCGGAGCATTATTATGAAAAGAAGATGTCAGTGTTCTTTGAACTTAAGTTGGGAAGCATGACCATGGAAGAATATGAAAATAAGTTCTCAGAGTTGTTGAGATATGTGGGTTTCATTAAAGAGGAGAAAGTGAAAACATAAAGGTTCTTAAGTGGACTTCCATCTTTCTGTAAAGACAAAATTCAATTTGATGAACCCAGAACTTTGGCAGAGACCATTAGAAAATCCAAGTACCTCTATGAGCAAGGATAATGCAGAGAATCTTATTAGAAATCTTGGAAGGATAAGAAGAAGGAGAAATAAGATCATAAAAGGAAGGGATTCAAACCTCTTTTCAACAAAAACAATCCTAACACATATCAGCAAAATCAGCCTGCTAAGAATGAATCCAAGATGTAAGACTCCTTGGGAAAAAGGGGAAAGATATCAATCAAATGTTGGGGATGTAAAGAAGATCACATATACAAATATTTCCCTCACAAAGAAGACAAAATGAGGACTTTGCACAAAATTCAAGAGGTTACTATAGTGGAAGACATGGGAAGAAATATTCCAAGGATATATGCAACCCTAGAAGATCGACAGGGTAAACATCAATCCCATATGATGGAAGTGGAAGGTAAGATCACAAATCAACATGTTGCTATTTTAATTGATTTAAAAGCAAACCATAGTTACATTGATCCTAAAGTAGTGGACATATTTCATTTGAAGAAAAGTAAACTTGAAATATCATGGTTGGTTCAACTGGCCACTAGAACCAAATGAAGGATCAATGAGACTGTCAAAGGTTGCCCAATAAATTTGAATGGAGTGAATACTAATGCTGACCTAAATATTATACCATTAAGATCTTATGATATACCTAATTGAATTGTACTGGTTGGAAAAGCATCATGCTATCCTAGATTGCCATAATAAGATATTTACATGTCTTGATGAAGAAGGGAAGCAAATCATTGTAAGGAATTCCAAGACCCATTTCTGTAAGGGAAATTTCATCCTTATAGCTAACAAGATGTTTTAGGAAAGGATGTCAATTGTATGTAGCTCATGTGGATGATTCAGACAAGACCAAAGGGCCAATTCTTGAAGATTTTTCAGTATTGCAATAGTTTGAGGATGTATTCAAAGAAATATTAGGATTGCCACCAAAGAGGGATATAGATTTCTCTATTGATTTAGTACCAGGAGTTGCCCTAGTATCAAAGACCCCTTACAAAATGAATATACCATAATTAAAAGAATTACAAATGCAACTAGAAGAATTATTGAAGAAAGGGTACATATGCCCAAGTGTCTCACCTTGGGGAGCATCAATACTCTTTGTGAAAAAAAAGGATGGAACAGTTAGGTTATGTATTGAATTTAGACAGTTGAATAAAGCCAATGTGAAGAACAAATACCCTCTACCTAGAATTGATGACCTCTTTGATAAACTAAGAGGATACAAGATATTTTCAAAGATAGACTCGAGATCAAGATCAAGGAAGAATACATCAATAAGACAACTTTTAGAACCAAGTATGGGCATTATGAATTTGTAGTGGTGCCATTTGGACTGACTAATGCATCGACTGCCTTTATGTGCTTCATGAATGACATATTCCAAAATTATCTAGATAAGTTTGTCATTGTGTTCTTGGATGACATACTTATCTATTCCAAGTCAGAGGAAGAACATGAAAAACACTTGAGAATGGTACTCCAAGTACTAAGGGAGCATCAACTGTATGCCAAGTTAAGTGCTCTTTTGACCAAGAGCAGATCCATTTTTGGGGGCACATCATTTCATAAGAAGGCATAGCAATGGATCCAGAGAAGATTGAAACCATCAAAGGATGGCAAGCATCAAAGAATGTTTCAGAAGTTAGATCTTTTATGGGATCAGCTGGATACTATAGAGATTTATAGTAGGATTCTCTAAGATTGTTCGTCCCATCACTTCTTTACAAAAGAATGGAATTATGTTTAAATGGACAATAAAGTGTGAAGAAAAAAATGATTTATTAAAAGAGTTACTTACTAGTGCACCTATTTTGAATATTGTTGATCCAAATGAAAATTTTGCGGTATGCACAGATGCATGCAAAGAAGGACTGGGTGGAGTCCTCACTCAAAATGGACATGTCATTAGTTATGAGTCCAAAAAGCTTAAAGAGCATGAGAGGAATCATGCCACACATGATTTATAACTTGTTTCCATAATTCATGCAATGAATATTTGGAGGCATTGTCTGATGGGGAAGAAATTTGAATTAATGATAGACCATAGTGGTTTGAGATATCTTTTTGAGCAACCAACTTTAAATGTCACGAAAATAAGATGGTTGGAATTTTTAAGTGAGTATGACTTTGACATCAAGCATATCAAAAGAAAAGAAAATGAAGATGTTGATGCACTCAACAAAACAGTACATATCATGCATACTACAACCATTAGTATGCATCAATCATATTTAAAGAGCATAATTTTAGACGAGGTTGTTACATACCAACATTGCCTACGGGTAAAAGAAATCTTACAACAAGAAAATGTACAACACAAATTTAAAGAGTATAAGATGAAGGAAGATGGAGTACTTGTGCATAAAAATATAATTTATGTTCCTAATTCTAGAGAACTAAGGGATTTAGTGTTAAAATAAATGCATAATGTTCCATATGTCGAACATCCTGGTTACCAGAAAACAATTGTAGCAATAATAAACCAATACTTTGGGCCATGAATGAAGAAGGGTGTTGTTGAATACATTGTCAAGTGCATGGAATGTCAAACCGTGAAAGAGGAGCATAGACACCCAACAGGTTTGCTACAAGCATTACCAATTCAAAAGTGGAAATGGGAAGTAGTAACCATTGATTTTATCACCAAATTTCCCAGGACAACAAGGCAACATGATTCAATAATGGTAGTGGTGAATAAATTAACAAATGCTACACATTTTATTCCACTGAAGATAACTCATAAGACAACTAATATTGCATAAATTTACATGAAGGAAATTGCTAAGTTACGTGGAATACCTAAGGCAATTGTTTTAGACAAATATACAAAGTTTACTTCAAATTTTTTGAGGTGATTGTTTAAAGGATTTGGTACAAATCTTTGTTTTAGCACAACATACCATCCATAGTTAGACGGGCAGACGGAGAGAATTAACCAAGTGATTGAAGACATGTTAAGAATGTATGTGATGGATAAGCCATCTAAGTGGCAAGATTATTTGCATTTGGTTGAATTTGTCTACAACAATGGATATCAAACTTCATTGAAGATGATCCCATTTGAAGCTCTACAAGGTAGAAAATGAAATACTCCAGTGAGTTGGTGTTGATGTTTCTAGCATCAGACATGTACTTCCACATTGGATTTGTGTCTAACATGTGGAAGTCGTCCTTAATACCTCTCAGGACTTAGAAGATTCACTTTAATGAAGCGATCATTAAAGTGAATGTCTTTTTGTAATTAATGGAGTTAAATTAAATGCCTAAGTATTTGACATTAGTGAGTTAAATTAAATCATATCCATTAGATCATCAATGAAGGTGAGATCTAATCTCAACCATTGATCACTTTGGAGATCTAGGGTTTTGGATTTAAGGTAAACTCAAGATTATAAAAGGCAGCCTAAGTAAGAGGAGGAGACACACACAGAGTGAGAAGTGAAATCTCATTGTATTGGGTAGAGAAGAACTTCCATCCAAGTGTGCAAGGGCAGGGTCCGAGCAAAGGGGCAACAAAGGAGTAGCATCCAGGTGTGATAAGCTAGGATATTTTGTTGTTTTGTATTATTCCTCAGGTGGGCCATTATCCTAGGATGAGAGCCCAAATTTTATATTAATAAAATCATCACAATACTAATTTTTCCTATGTGTATGGTTTCCTATTTGTGCTTCCACTGATTTATTTATTCAGGTCCTTAAAACTCACCCATGATTTTATTCAGTAGAATCTGCTTAATAAGTTTATTATAGTAAGGATTTACTAGGAAGTAATTTGTCGGGTGTTGGGTTATCGAAAATTTAAGATGGTATCAGAGCATGATCTATAAAGGAGGAAATTAGTTGCACATGATCATGATTTTGTAGTGCGGAAAATTTGTTTTTTGCAGGTTGCGGGTAAATTAATCAAAAAAAAGAAGAAGGAAACATACAATCCTATGACATTCATACAACAATACAAGATACTAGTTGCAAAGAGACGGTTGAGTGTTGGGTCGTGCATTGAGATCAAGCCAATGACATATGTGGTGAGGAGAGGTCGCATGGAGTTGTTGTTGTTGGAGAGTTCATGTGAGCAAGGAAGTTGGGCAGATAGATTTGAGATATGTCCACGGGATAAAGAGCTAAGCATGAGTGGAAAAGGAAACTCGAGCTGGGTGATGGCACAAGAACCGATAGAAAAGGCAGGTGGCAGAGGAGAGGAGTCGTGATGCAGGAGAATTTGCATCCATAGTCCTCAACTATAATTGGTCGCAGTCAATCGTCGTTGAGAGAAGTAGCCATGGGTGCAGGGAGAAGAGGCGGAGGACCTATGGGCATAGAAATCGGGGCAAAGAAGAGTCAGGAGGTCGGAATGGATATAAGGAAACCCCTAGGTAAGAAGTGGCAGTGGTAGTTGTTGGAGAAATTTCTATTTTTGACACACTAGTTCAATGGGAGTTAATTGACTAATTCTATTTTAGACTTTCTATTTAGACCATCACTATTATGCATGCATGCATTCCTAAGGAAAGCTAACTGCTTGATTGTTTTTCTTAATTATGAAATGTTCTTCCCTATATATGAGTGTATTCCACTCATTCATTGTATCATATTGATCATCATTGTATCAATAATCATTCATTGATCAACTCATTGAAGTAGTGTGAATATATTTTCTCATTTTTCCATATTGAATATCTCTTCCTTTCTTGATAAGTTTTGTTTGTACTTTCTTTAGCTAAATCTCCTATGTAGGTTTCAATGAAACATTGACATGGTATTAGAGCTAAGTTGTTTCGAGCAAACCAAACAAGCCAGAGAATAAGGAAAATCAGAGTTTCGGCGAGCAAAATCTGTGTAAAAGACAAAGGGAGTTCTCCCAAAATATCAACTTTATGTGGATACAGATCATGAGAGAAGAAAATCAACCTATTATGCAAGTGGGTTTTCAACTATTTGGATAAATTCCTCATTGTTTGCTCAAAAAGGAAGCTGAAAGATCACCTCCTGAAACCAATACAAAATTTTCAATTAAATTCCCTTCTTTTTGCAGTGATTTCTCCCCAAAATATTAATTTTTTGAGGAAACAGATCACTTAAGAAGTAAATCGACCCATTATGCAAGTGGGTTTTCAACCGTTTGGAGAAATTCCTCACCGTTTGCTCAGAAAGGAAGCTGGAAGATCGCCTCCTAAAACTGATACCAATTTTCCATTTGATGTGCCCTTTCTGCAGTGATTTCTCAATTTTTTCACTTGTAGATTGAGAGTAAAATTTTAGGGGTTTCTCAGACTCATTTGGGAGAGAATAATTGTAATGGAGGAAAAATATGCAGTTATATTGATCCTTAAGAGTCTGAATCTAAAACTTGTCAAAGAAGTTAGCAAACTTCGAGGTGAACAAGGGAGATCCAATATTTGTCTTCAAAACATGTGTACCTATTTTTCCAGGGATTCTGGACTCATTGGAAGTCTAATGGAGGATCAAGAAGCTCAATTTGATACTTGGACCACCAGCATTAATGAGATGGAGGAGAAATTCATTCTTCTCAATGAGCATTTTTTCACTAATTTAAAAGAGAAGGAAGATATTATTGTTTGTTTGCAGAATGATCTGAAATAGTCTCTTGCTTCTAATGTCGTTGTTGCATTGCTAAGTACTATTGAGCTTCCTTTACCAACTTTTGATTTGCACACTCGTAGTTTTGGGTCCAAATTGATGCATAAGATGGGATACATTGGTGGTGGCCTTGGTAAGAATGGATAGGGGATTGTACATCCAATTCATCCTATGATGAGACCAGTAAAATCCGAACTTGGTTTTGTTGGGACTTCATTGCTAGTAGCAAGTTGTCTCGATATTTCAGCCATTAAGACTCAATTTGTTCAATCACAAGAGTCCATCACACAAGATGACTCTCTTATTGTTGAGTTGCAACAACCACCACCTACATCCATTATTGATACAACTTCATAGCTTTCACAACCATATTCGACACCAACTTCAACATTAGAGTTTCCATTATTAGACTCTTCAACATCAACATCAAAGTTTTTGGCAACAACAGACTCTTCAACAACAACTACAGGGTCTACATCCTCCACATATCGACATCCTCGAAATCTTGATTGGAGACAGAGTTGTCTTCCTTTTAGGTATCCTCAACCTTTTGTTAGTTCCTCTTCTTTCAACTCATTGATGAAGAGGCATATACAACAACATCTTGGCAAGGTACCAACTCAGAGGATTGTTTTTTGTTGGCTTGATGATTGGTCATGGCAGCATTTGAGAAATTGTTTAAGGACATCTTACATATGTGTTTCATCCATGATACATGGGAACCATTCTCATTGCACTTGACTTAACTGATTATGTCGCCTTTACAGTTCCATTCACCACTATTTTGATGACTTTGATGGTGTTTGCTTCTATGTTTTGGAAGCACTCTGACTAGCCCTACCATCTTGGTGTAAGGTAGTGCCTTAATGTTTGGAGAGATTTGATTGTTTTCAACTGGTATCAACTACACCATTTCATCTTCGACACACTCATTGAAACAAATTATGACATGTCATCATCGGATCATGCTTCATTGACTTGTCATTTTTTCTTGGTTTTGGAGACTGTCTACCTGCCACATGGTGGGTCTCATTTGTTCTTTTCTTCTTTTGATGCATTGTCTTTGAGGGGGGGTTTTGTTCTCACATGGTTTTCCCTCTTTCCTCATTTTTATTCAGTGTTCATTAGTTGCATTGTACATGAGTAAATAATATGGCCTAATTGTCGGGACTCATTTTTTACTCCATAGTGATGTTCAGGGAGGGTGTTGGAGAAATTTATATTTTCGACACACTAGTTCAGTGGGAGTTAAGTGACTAGTTCTATTTTAAAATTTCTATTTAGACCATCACTATTATGCATGCATGCATTCCTAAGGAACGTTATCTGCTTGATTGCTTTTCTTAATTATATAATGTTTTCCCTATATATGACTGTACTCCACTAATTCATTGTATCATATTGATCATCATTGTATCAATAATCATGCATTGATCAGCTCATTGGAGTAGTGTGAATATATTTTATCATTCTTCCATATTGAATCTCTCTTCCCTTCTTGATAAGCTTTGTTTTGACTTGCTTTAGCTAGATCTCTTGTGCAAGTTTTGATGAAACATTGACAGTAGCCTCTAGAGATAAAGGGGGTCGTTGGGCTACAGCCAACCACCAGCGAGCAGCGAAGCCAAGGGCTAGCAGGGTTGTAACAGCCGCAGGAGCCATGGGTTAGTGGGCAGTCGCCAGCAAGGCTAGGGAAATCGTCGGGCAACCCCATATAAGCTTGGGAATCCACAGAGAGACCTCAGGAAATAGCAGAAGGATGTGGGAAACTTCAGGAAGTAGGTACGAGCAGTGGGCAAAGGGTTCCAGGCAGGGATCCAACCAACCAAAGATTAGTTTTGTGCGAAGCACAAAAAATTTCAGTTTTCATGCCTAAAGGATCAGGCACATTTTCAACAGTTTGTGTTCCTATTAATATTTCTGATTTGGATATGGCCGTAGTAGGTTTGAGGACAAGTTGGAGGATGCATCTAGCTTCGTCCCTTGGAAGGTGAGGGTCACAATGGTTTTCATGGAGAACATGTTGTGTGATTTTTTTAACACAAAGGTGACCCCACCAATGGATCCAAGGGACCTGGTTGCCCATGAGTTGAAGGACATGAAATCCAGGAGGATCATCTTAGATGCAGTGAAGAATCATTTGATCCTTCACATATTTGAGAAGTAGTAAGCCAGGGAGATCTATATAGCTCTGACGAACCTTTTTTAGATCAACAATACAAACATGAAGATGATGTTGAGGGAAAATCTCAAAGACACCAAGATGACCAACTCATATACATTGACCAATTATCTCACCAAGATCACTCGGGTACGTGATCAATTGGCAATTATTGGGGAAGTCATGTCAAATGAGGAGTTGGTGAGGATGGCCATGAATGGTTTCTCTAATCCATGGTCCCCATTCATTAAGGGCATCATATCACGAGAGACACTGCCCAAGTTTGATAGGATATGGGATGATTTAATCCAAGAGGAGAGATTCAGGAGGAATCTCTAGCAGGCCAACATGTTGGTGATGATGAGAATCTATCCCTTTCTAGTCAAGAAAGGAGGAGCAAGGGGAATACAGGTGGAAAGTCAACTCCATAGGCTAGACAAAAGAAGGATATGAGCAAAGTAAAATTATTTGTGTGCCATAAGAGTTTCCATTATGCTTCACAGTGTCCAGAACAAAAGAAAGGAAAAATTAAGTCTCAACGGGTAGCAACATCTACATAAGCTCAAGTCAAGGAGTTTGTTGAGATGTTTAAGAGGGAATTCTTGTTAGTCTCTTGTCTTTCTGGCACATATTTCGATAGTGTCTGGTTCGTGGATAGTGGGTCTTCTCGTCACATAACAGGGACAAATGAGTTATTTACCAGTTGGTCAGAGACGGACTCATATGTGCATGTGGAGCTTGGCACTCATGCCAAGTGTGGAGTAGAGGGAGTTGGGACAATCAAGTTTCAGCTAGAGTCAAGAGGTTCTCTGGAGGTGGTATATTTGATGTATGTTCCAGAGCTTAAAATGAATTTGTTCTCAGTATCAACAATGGAGGATAGTGGATATGCCATCTCTTTCCAAGACAATCAGGTTCTTATTTGGCCGAAGGGATATGGCGTAGACTCAACATGATTTCTTAGTGCCACAGAGGGAAATGTATACAAGTTGCAGGGAAATCATGTAGATGGATCCAAGGGGATTTTGGATCATGGATCAATGTCAATTGCAAAGGATGAGGAGCGGGATGCTATGAAGGGTGAGAAAAGTTCACGGACTTCCAATGTGGGGAGTCAACCTTCAAATGGGAAGAGGGATTTATCCCCTTCCAGTTATGTCAGGAGACCTAGTTAGTACGAGATGACATTGATGGATACTTAGGAGCAAGAAGAGGCTCCTAGGAGCACATTGAGGGTGAGCATGCCTTCGATGAAGTTTCCAAACTTCATGGAATTGATATGCAACGTCATCAATTCTGTGACTTCTAGTTTTTAGAGAGGATTTGACTAGCAGAGTTGGAGGGATGCCAATGTGCAGGATGATGTGTGCAACATTGTGTCAGGGTCAGAGGGAGAAATAGTTCCAGGTGGCTCTTCGAGAAGTACCTTCCTCGCTAAGAGGGAGTGTTGATTTTTGTAGCATCGGACAAGTACTTCCATATCGGTTTTGTGTCTAACATGTGTAAGTCATCCTTAATACCTCTCAGAACTTAGGAGATTCACTTTAATAAAGTGATTATTAAAGTGAATGCCATTTTGTAATTAATGGAGTTTAATTTAAGTCAAATGCCTATGTATTTGGAAATATTAGTGAGTTAAATTAAATCCTAGCCATTAGATCATAAAGTGAAGGCGAGATCTAATCTCAACCCTTAATCACTTTGAAGATCTAGGGTTTTGGATTTAGGGTAAACTTAAGATTGTAAAAGCCAACCTAAGTGAGAGGAGGAGACACACATAGAGTGAGAAGTGAGATCTCATTGTATTGGGTGGAGAATGACTTCCATCCAAGTGTGCAGAGGCAGGCTCTGAGGAAAGGAGCAAAGGGGTAACAAAGGAGTAGCACTTATGTGTGATATGATAAAGTGTTTTTCTGTTTTGTGTTATTCCTTAGGCAAGCTAGTATCATAGGATGGGAGCCCATATTTTATATTAATAAAATCATCACAGTAATAGTTTTCCCTTAGGAGTTTTTCCAAGGGTATATACCCAAAACATTATGTGTGCAAATGTGTATGATTTCCTATTTGTGCTTCCATTGATTTATTTGCTTAGATCATTAAAATTTAGTCACACTTTTATTTAGTAAAATCTGCTTAATAAGTTTATTGCAACAAGGGTTTACTAAGAAGTAATTTGTTGGGTGTTGGGGACAACCCAACAGATAGAGTGGTACTTGGGCCAAAGTTAGTTAAGGAGATGGAAGAGTAGATGGTTAAAATTAAATAGAATTTGAAGGCAACACAAGATAGATAAAAGAGTTATGCAGATAAGAACATGACAACCATAGAATTTAAAATGGAAGAGCATGTATTTTTGAAAGTTAAGACCGAGAAGATCTCATTGAAGTTGGACAGTTGTACCAAGCTAGCAACCAGATTATGTGGTCCATTTGAGATATTGGACATAATAGGGCCAGTTGCATACATGCTTGCATTGCATACTTCCATGAATGTGCATAATGTATTTCATGTATCTTTGCTGAAAAAATATGTGCATGATCCTATATTGGACAGGAAGGTCAAGGTGCTCCATAATTGAGCCATAGGATTGGTAAAGGTTTAATGGACCTGTTACGGTCCCAAAGACGTTACATGGGAGCATGAAGATACCATGTAGGAAGAGTACTCACAACTTTTTGAAGATTTTTTATTGTACATTTGTATATAATGTACTAAGGACAGTGCCAAAATAAAGGGGAGGGGAATCTAATACCATGCTTTTGAGTCACCAGATTAATTATGTATTTTTGTTTATTTGATGAAAGATTGGAGTGCCTATAAAGTTGAAAGTCCGAAGATCCTATCAATGTAATTCTTTGAATATTAGTAATAAAAATGCATTATTGGCTACAAGACAGACACGTATAGAGTTATAGGGGGCTATGATTCTACGAGAGAGGGGGTTAAAGGGGCTAAGTCTTTTTATTATATTTTATTCACCCATCTTGGATTTAGTTGGGAAAAGTAGTTACATAAGCTTCTTGGGGAGGCCACGTGGTGCATTATTGCATGTAATTATATAAACCATGTGTTTGGTCATTTGGGGGTTTGTCATTCATTGTTACTTCGTTCTCCATTCATTCTTGCTCACTCTTGTTCTTGGTTTGGCATGGAAAACAATTGTTGGGGAATAGAGCCATTGCTAGTTGGTTGTAGGTAACCGTTGATTATTCTAGCAAGGAATTGATGGTCATGTGTGTGAGAATGTTGAGAATTGTGAAAGAATTGTACACAACTGAGAATCCTTGGAGTTTCCAGCATTGATATTTCTTGACTTGTAGCACTGGAGCCTTAGAAAGAAGTGGAACAACCTAAGGGACTGCATAACAAAGAAGGGGGGGTTCATTTCTTTGGGTTGTGCAGGCTAAGGGGGAAAGAGATCCGATAAACTAGGATTGTTGTGTGGTTGAGAAAACTATGAGAGTGATCCAGGTGGATATCGGTGGCCACC